>JAQIXU010000763.1:0-25315 GCA_034701245.1 Strigamia transsilvanica | reverse complement strand
AAGATCGACATCGACGGCCCGAAAACGTTCCATCGAGTGAAAATCGACGAATTGCGAGTCGAAGGAACCGTCAACGAAATCGATTTAGTGCAGTTGAGTAACAACATCGTAAAACGAAATTCGGATCAGAAAATCAACGGCGTGTTAACGGTAGACAACTTGCACGTTAAGAATAACATCTCGGTCAAAGGTAAACGAACGAATGTTGATTTTACGTCGTCTAAATGTTTTCAAAACAAATAGGTTTGGTATCTGGCTACAACTTGACGCAATTGATGACGCAAGCTTGGTTTATCGACGAAGATGTCGTCATAACGGGAAACTTAGTTCTAAACACCGTCCTGTACAATCCGAGTAATTACATTTTCACTTTAGACAATTCAAAAGAAAAATTCATTTCATTTATGTAAAATGTAATTTTTCAGCCAAGCGGACTGATCTTCAAATTCGTGGTTTATTGGACGAAGTAAATTTGGTTTACGTTTACAATAACGTGATGACGATCGAGGGCGAGCAAGAGATCCAGGCGCCTTTAACGTTTACGAACAAAGTGATACTCGCTGATGTTAGAATCCGAGGCGATGTCGACCTAGTCGAAACTTCTTACGTCAATAGTTTCAACCTGCCCGAGTGGCAATCGAAGATTATGAAAATGTAAGATGGAAAATTTAAAAATTTAGAAATTTCTAAATTTCCAATTTATTTAAATTGTAGAAATAAGATGCAGACGGTGACCGCGCCGCTGACGTTTGTCAATTCGGTCAGTTTCCACAGCCTCGTCATCAGGGGTAAAATGAACGACATTAACCTCGATGATATCATGAGATTGGATAAAGAAAAACAACAAATTGAAAACTTCAAGGTTTTGGAAAAAGTTGTAGTGAGAAACTTGGAAGTGAGTTTTAAAACAAATTAAGTTCTAAAAAATCCGAAACTTAATTTTTTATTTCATTACAGATCGAAGGACTTTTCATGGGCGTTGATGTCAAACGTTGGGAAGAGGAAGCCATTCTGATCGACCAAAGGGAACCTTTCGTCTTCACGGATCAAAGTCAGTTCGAAAGCCTCGTTTTCGACGACGACGTCACATTGGAAAGTTCTCTCAACGAAGTCGATCTCTCGAAAATTGTGACCGTTCATGGAAACCAACAAATTAAGGGTAAAGTAAAGTAAAAACAAAAACGGACGATACAAAAACTTGGTTTCAATTTCAATGTAGGTCCGAAACTATTTCAAAATGCCGTCCGCGTGCCAAGATGGCGCCAATCGTTGCGCATTTCAGGAACGGTCAACATGGCGTCTGTTTCGTTTCCGAGACTCGTAGAAAGATTATTGACCGTCCCCCTGCAGTACCCATGTCAGTATCAAACTAATTTCCCATTGAATTTTTTTTATTATTAATTTTTCAATTTATTTCCACCTTTTGAATAGGTGAAAAAGAGTTTGTCTATTTCATGCACGGCTGCTACCGTATTTCTCGCGGTAACGGCGGCTGCGACGCTGGCACCAACAGACTCGATAATTTCAACGATCGAGAAAAACAAATGCTGCGAAGTATGCGATTGGTCGAAGGCCCACATTGGGCCATCCCCGAGACGAACGAACCAATCACGGTTTGTTATCATCGCGCCAATTTGAAAATAAGCAGAGAAACCGTGTTAAGCGGAACATTTACATTCACTAACCGGACAACCGTAGTAACGACGTCACATCGGAGTATTTACATCACTCCGCGTACGAAAAAAAGAAGAAATTATGTATAAACGCTTATTTAAAAAATTCGCATCGTTTCAGTGGAAAGAGAATTTAAACGAATTCAAAACGACTACGATTTCGTGATAAACCAATTGGAAATCGGTTTTGGGAAGCTGCAATTGATAAAAGATGGCGCGTGCGCCAAACTCGAATCGTACAACACCGTGCTGCGAAGTATTCGCCATTTGGACATTTTATTTGTGCTAGGTTTTAATAAAACTAATTTATTTCGTAGACGCCTACCGTCCATTG
Source organism: Strigamia transsilvanica (assembly GCA_034701245.1). Classification (NCBI taxonomy): domain Eukaryota; kingdom Metazoa; phylum Arthropoda; class Chilopoda; order Geophilomorpha; family Linotaeniidae; genus Strigamia; species Strigamia transsilvanica. The sequence continues at coordinate 23,308 of JAQIXU010000763.1, read as the reverse complement.
GGCCCGTTCCACGTTCTCCAGACGTTGAATATTTCCTCGAAAAGAATCATTCCGCTGGATTTAAATTTGACGAATGGCGTCATGAGTTTTCTAGTCGTCACCAACGAGCTAATTATCCTCTTCTCGTGGCAAAAGTAAAACTGAACCCATAGTTGACTATCAAAGCCCAATTGCCCAATTTAATCCTTTTCATCTTTGAACAGCGACAAATTCGTTCCAATTCAAACAGTTTCTCTACCAAATCCGGAAAATTGGTTAAAAATCGAATTGAACACGCACCAGGACCTAATCCGGTAAGTTGTACAATCGAATATTTTTTTCGAATATATTTCCTGATAAATCAATTCAAACAGTCGCGAAATCGTCGTGTTTCTTGTCCACTCGCGAGGATGTCGCGATGGTTTAATACGATCCATCGAGGTAACGAAACAAATTGCACCTCTTCTATTTTTCTCATTTTAATATTTTAATGTTTTCTTGCCGTCCAGATCTTAACGTTGAAGCTGGGACAAGCGTGGTCAGCGATCCATTTGAAGGAAACCGCCTCAATTTCCTTACAATGCACGCGCTCGAGAAACGTGCAAATTGCGATTACACGAAGCCAAATCTACGTAATCGGTGCAATCAAAAACGAAATTCTAATCCAAAACATAAACGAACCAAGTGCGCTAACACGCAAAACCGAAGCGTACGATATTTATTACGTACAACTTATCGATTCCAATGGCCTGGTAAGAATAAGAAACCATCATTTCCAATTCCAAATCTAAATCTTTTTGTTTCTATTGGTATTGGTTTTCGTTTTCGTTTTCGTCTTCGTCTAGTTTGCAGTCGCCAGTCAATTCAACGGCCTCAGTTTGATCACGATTTACTACTTCAACGAGCAACTGCACCGCCTCGAGACCAAATTCAGCATCCACGATTTACCGGAGATCCGTCAAATTACTGCCCTCAGTCAGCAGTTACCGTATTACGTAACATTCCTGACAAAAAGTACTCTCGAATCGAATGGAACCCCAATTCAAACATTGATCATTCATCTTTGCGTTTTAGCTCAAATCCAACTCGTCGAGTTTTCCCCGTCCTCGTACACGAGTCACTCCAAACAAATAGTGAACCTCGAATGTCCCACCGACTTGCACTGGGTCACGACTCGCGATTTCAACTGGCTCGTCGTCGGTTCGTGCGGCTGCAACGCTTTTGTTTACAGTTTCACGGGCTACTTGAAGCGACTGTACCGAGTGGAGCACGGAATCGCGGCCAAGCCACAATTATTCGACATGGATCACGAGATCTTCCTCGTAACTCAACTCAAAAGTAATCTATCCACGTGCAAATGAACGTGCAATTGCTGATTCGTTTTCTTTTAGCTTGTTTCGAAGGATCGGAGAAGATTGTGATATCGAGAGGAAATAGAAAAGGGGCGGCGAACAAAACCGAATGCTATTTTCCCTGCGACACGTAGCGTCGACATTATGAAGTTTGAATTTACACAATTTAATTAAAAAGAGAATAAATTATTTCATTTACCTTATAAATTCCGAATTCTAGTCATTCTATTCATTCTATTGCTTTCTTCTCGTCGTTTCTCGTTTTTCCGTACGAGTCGAATACCGCCATCTATGAACGAACGGCCGAATTAGTAACTTAAATTACTGATGTTTAATTTAACCAACATTTTGGGGAACGAGTCCGCTTTGTTTCGGATGTCTGACCTACGTTTTAACGCGCACTTTTATTTAATCGAAATCATTTTCATGCGAAAATAGTAAAATACTTTATTTGCTCTATCCAGTAGAGCTGCGAGTTCAGAATTTCTGTGTTTATACCGAGCGAGTTCGAGTTGCATCTCCGAAAATTTATTCTTCCACGTTTGCGTCGCTCGTTTAGTTTCACATTTCCACCTGAAAATTTAAATTTCGCTGAAATTTCTTAATTCCAATACAGAATTACTCAAATTTGAACCTCAATCCGAGGTTCTGCTGTTCCGCCAACAACTCCCGAAACTCCTCGCACATCTTCTGATAATATTCCTCCACGCTGTTCAATTTCTTCTTCCATTTCTGCACTTCCAACGACTTTTCGCTTTCCACACACTTCGTCTTAACAAAAATACATTTCATACATTTAATACAATTCATTCAACCGCGGCAACAATCTTTTACATAATTTTCCAGATTTTCTTCCGACGTCTTAACCCGCTGACGTAATTCCTGGATTTGGGCCTGAAAGTCTTCGACTTGACCCGCGAGTTCAACTTTACCGTCCAAATGTGTTTCGCACTCAATTTCCAGCCATTTAATTTTCTCTTCCAAATGTTGTTTATCGATTTCCCATCGATTGACTTCTTTATCGTGACTATCAAAGCATAAAAGCGCAATTAAAAGCACAATTAAAATCATTATTATGTGCATTTTACCACGTTTGCATCAATTTCATTTTCGCTTTATTCGAATCCAACTCTAGCAGCACGTGACTCGTATTTCTTTCGGTCGTTACCAAGCGGTTGTGAAGTTGCTGGTACGCTTGTTGCAATTCTCCTCTCTCGCATTCTTTATGCAGTTTTTCCACGTGCATTTCAATGTTGTTTTTCTCTCGCGCGGCTCTTTCGGCTTCGCTTCTTAATTCGGCACATTTCTGCGCGAAATTACACAAATTATTCAGTCTGATCAACAAAATCAAACAACTAACCATTTCGACGCTTTTAATTTCGTCTTCTAGACGCGTAATTTTGTTGGCGTGGATTTTTTGTACTTTATCAACCTAATAGGACAAATTTAAATTTAATTTTTTCCATTTTTAGGTCTTAGAATGAAATTTGACTTCGTTTTTCGTTCGTAATCCAGCTTCGTCGACGATTCGTGCGAGTGCATCTTTCAAGCGGTTAATTTCCGCTTGTTGATGTTGAATTTTCATGTGCGCTTCATCCTTTTCCAACATGGCGTCCTCCGCTATTTGAAGGCTCTCTTTCATCTGTTGAACCAACTCCCGCTCACGGATTTCCAGACTCAGACTTAAAATATCGACACAAAAACATCAACAAACATCCAGAAAACAAATTGAAATAAAATATACTTTTTGTTAATTAACCCTTTCGTTTGTTCCTGCAATGCCACGTTGTTTTCCTTTAAATCCAACGATTCCCGCAACGATTCGGTGGCTCTGTTTGAAATTTCCAATCAAAATACGCCTTAAAAAGGAGAATTTAAACAAATTTGCCCTCACTTTAACTGCAGATTAGTTGCATTTTCTTTCAAATCTTCAACTTTCTGCTTCAACCCGTTTTCTTTCGTAACCAAAGCGTCGATTTCCTGTTCCCTGTCTGAGATTTGCACTTTCAACGATTCGATCATCATCCGCAATTCGGTCGCATAAACATCTTTAGCGTTAAGTTCGTTTTCGTGGTGCCTGAACTCGCAAAAATGCGCACAAAATAAGAAATCCAAGCAAATCAATTTCGTTTTTACCGAATTTCCTCTCTGAGATCATTAATCGTTGCATTTAAACCGGTTACGATCCGAATGTACTCGTTTTTCATCGTTTTTTCAACATTATTCGCATCGGGTCGAACATCACGTTCCTAAAAAAAATAAAATTTAAACTCTAAACTTTAATTTTTTTTCATCTTTACCCCTAATAATTGCTCCAATCGTTCAATTTCTTTGAGCGCCAACTGCCAAGCTTGAAGAATTTGCTCCTTTTCCTAACATTTCGTCAATAATTATCGTTTAATTACTAATTTTCGTGGATTAATACCTCGATCGCGTTCTCGAGTTGCCCGCGAAAATCGTCCTCATTCTCCTCATTCTCCAGCAAACTAATCTCATTCTTTAAGCGATCTTTAAGCTCCAATATCAAATGCGAATTTTCGTTGACCACATCGCCGATCGTATGCGACAGCTCTTGCGATTGCGACTAAACCAATCAACTTTTTACAACTTTCTTTTCAATTTCATTAAATTCATCAACCTTATTTTGTTTATTCTGTTCTTCCAATGCCGAAATTACATCCTCGTATTTTTCAATCAAAGTAAAGACTATCCTGTAAAAGAGAAAATTTAAAATTTAAATTTTGATCGTCACAATTAGCCATATTTTTTCAATATTATTTGATTTTCGTTACTTTTCTTCTTCCTTCTCCACAGATCCTGGTGCAGCCATTGTAGTAACATTTGAATCCAGTGATTAACACGTACGTAACGCTATCGATTACATTTCATCTTCAATGCAAACATTCGTGTAGCGTAAACAAATGAGTAACGATGCGCCATTTCGTTTTGAAACTATGGCAACCAGATTCAATATGTTACGGCGCTTTACATTCGCAATCCATAACCAGACGTCGCTAAACTGCAGGACATTTGAACTGCAGTTTCCTAAAACAATTCCTAGATGTCGCTAAACTGCAGGCACTTTTTAGCGTCGACTAAAGCGCAAGTGGCTCGCATGGTGTGACGGATAACAAAGCCGTACTGTTTTTAACGAGAATTTTAAAGCGCAAGTTGTTCGTACAGAAATGTACGTGTCTGTTGGAATAAAAGTGGAGTAGAATAAAAAATTGTAAATAGTAAATAGAATTAAATAAAGATTAATTGTCAAATAATATTTTAGCGCTGACTGGTGTCAGAAAGTGGAACCCGATTAAAACAGCAATTCTTCCAAAATAAATAAATAAGTACTACAAGAGCATCTGAAAAAATATGGGAATCATTAATTAATTAAATACGTGGATAAACATTTAAAAAAATTATTTATACGTGTTTTTAATTTTTAATTATCATTAAGTTCACTCAGCTGGTCGCGTATCGGACATCATGGAGGAGGTGGATCACATCATCATTCAACAATTTCGGCAAATCGAGTGGTAAACATGTGGATATTTATTAAATAATAATATCACACTTGCACATGCACATGCACTGTGTGTACTTCTGCATGTGATCGTATAATTGAAAGTTAAAACTAAAATGAATGATTTTTATTAACGAAAAAGGAAAACTTTATCTCTTGCAGTGACATCGACGATAAAGTCGAAAGACTCAAAGAATTCTCGACGGAACTGATTGTCGAAGCCACAATACGATGCCTTCGTTTAATCAAACCAAACATGGAACTTTCCCATCATTTACCACCTGGCATGTCTGCTCGTTTTCGCCTCGGCTCCGTTTTAGCCCAAACCTGTGTCGTAAGACTCGTTTATTTCACATTAATCGACATTAATCGACATTTATCGACTTTATTTACTTTTAGGATTTGGGCTATCAAGGAGAAATCGGCTACCAAACATTCCTCTACTCGGACGAAGCGGATATTCGTCGAGTTTTTATGTTCTTGTTAGAAAAATTGCCTAAAGACACCGAAAAAACAATAGACGCACCACTAAGTTATAAAAATATGATTATTAAATGGTGGAAATAAAGTAATTTGTTGTTATTTTTATATAATAGGCAGTAGCGCGCTGTTTAATCAAGCGATATCCGAAGAAATATCGCGCCAACTCGAGTTGCCGTGGCTTCCAAATTTTTGTAAAAATAAGGGAATTCGTTGGAAAGGCGACATTTGGAGCAGAGAAGTAAAAATCAGCGTTTTATTGCGGTGTTAGGTGTTGGTAATCGATTGAAATCGTTTCAGGGTACGAGTTACGCGTCTAGATTCGATTCCACGTCCGTTCGTTATCCGGTTAACTTAGAAGATTTGTCAAAAAAGATTCCTAGTGGTAAATTCATTTGTTTTGTTTGTTTGAGTTTATCATTCATTTTATGATTTAGAATTGCAGGTGTTTTATCGGTTACATTTGCCTCAGTTGACGCTGCAATTTTCGAATTGCGCTCGAATCATTCCATCGGTTCTGGAAGACCACGCCAATTGTTTATCCGCAGCTCACGCTTGGGAAAATGAGTGGAATCAATTGGGATTGGCGTCGAGATTGACCGAACAGGTGAATAAATCGATCAAATAAAGGAATTATTCATTAATTTATTGTATTTAGGAATACCGTGCGAGGAAAAGACAGAAAATCCGAATGAAATTGGCCGCATTTATACAGCAAGAAGTGGGGAAAAGTTCTTTATTGGACGTTAGTCGGGGTTTCAGCGAGTACAAACACGAGCGGAAAGTCGAAAAAGCGAAGGAAACGCCTAAAAATGACGAATTTACTCAAGTAAAACGCTTTTACGAGTTTATGTATGAATAATTGTCGATTAACATGTTGAATTTTAGGAAACCGAAGCAGACATTCCGTTAAAAAATGAAGATACTCGAACGAATACCGAAGAAGATGCAAAAACAAAACGAACTCAAGAAATCAACGAGATGGAAAGCAACTTACAAGCGCTGAATCAACAACTAGAGATGCTGCAGATTCAAACGAAAAAATTATCGGCCGGCATCCAACTAGTACAAATCAAATGAAATCAAATCCAAAACTGATTATTGATCTAATATTTTGTTGGCAGGCGGAGGAACAGTGGAAACAAGAACAAACCAAAGTCATTGAAGTGGAAGATTTGCATCGAATTAAACAAAAGACATTCGATTTGCTGCCGGACGCCGATACCAACATGAAAAAACTGCAAAGTTTGATCGAAAACAGCTCGAAACGTCTGGTCAGTTTGGCCAACCAGTGGGAAAAACATCGAGTTCCTCTGGTGGAGGAATACAGACAACTCAGGGAAACCGGTGCTAATAAATTAGTAAGCTGGAAATCGACGTGTGCAATCACATTTTGGTTTCGTTTTGCAATTGCAGTCAGAAACGCAGAGGAAAATCGAAGAGATTAAAAACACGAAAGAAAAAACGAAAGAATTGCTAGAAGAAAGCCGGCAAAAGGAGGAACAACACAAACAATGCGTAGGTTTACGACAAATTCTCAATTCATTAATTTGATTTAATTTCTTTATTAGGTTTCTGATTACGAGAAGAACAGCAAGGATATTAATCGTGCCGCTTACACACGAAGGATATTGGAAATTGTCGCCAACATCAAGAAGCAGAAACTTGAAATTGATAAAGTAATATATCGAGCGCGTGAAATTAATTCGAATTAATTTGATATTTTGATTTTTCCAAGGTTTTACTCGACACGAAAGATGTTCAAAAGGAGATCAATCAGCTGACTGGGAAACGTGACAGGACGTTTACGGAGACTGATAACCTCGTGTTCAAAGTGATTAATAGGCTTTGATGCGCGTACATGTTGCGCTTATTTTTAAATCTAATTTAAATTTCAGGACGCTAAAAAGGACGAAGCCGTTAGAAAGGCTTATAAACATCTCGCTGCTTTGCACGAAGTATAACACGAGCTACTTTTTTTTCTTATTCGATAATAAATTGTCTCGTTTGATAGAATTGTGGCCAGTTGATTAAAACGGTTGAAGAAACTGGTGCCATAACGCGAGAAATCAGGGATTTAGAGGACCAGGTAAACGAGTTAGTCGATTTATTTATTTATTTATTTGTTGGTTTGTTTGTTTATTTTTTTCAGATTGAGAATGAAAGTCAGAAGAAAGTTCAGGAAAACTTGGAGAGAATAATGGCGGATTACAAACAAATGAAGCAAGAAAATACAGTTTTATTAGGGAAATTTAAAGAAAATGACAACAGTTAATGCGTTTGTTTGTTTTCCACGAGGAAGAAATGAAGTCAAATGGCATGAAATGAAATCATGGTTAATTTAATTTACTACCAAAGTCTGAACATTGTACCTATGCAGAAACAAGTTGTGGATTTATTAGATAACGCTTTGTAACAATAAAAAAATAACATTTATAAACGAAATCTAATCAAAATCGGAAGAAAAAAAATGTAATTTTTAATCCTGATTTTACAAAAAATAATGAGAAATAAATATTAATAAGAAAAATTGCTTTCACCGAGAATCTGTCTAGAAAGTGTAAATACATGCAGGAAAGTACCGCCATGCAGTCGTCAAGGAAGTGGCGCCGTCTACGGATAAAGCTTTAAAGGTTCGCATCGGTCAAAATGCTTTTTCAGTGGCGCTCCATTAAAATAATCACACAATCTAAGCCAGGGTAAGAGAAATCAATAGAGCAAAAATATTAACAACAACTGTATTTATTTAATTTGTTTTAGGACATCGAGTTGATCAATGCTATTTCGGAAACATTTCCAACCTCTCATCATCTCGTCCGTAAAAAAGTGTCATGGCAGACACTACTCATCAAATACGACGTGCGAGAGATTATCGCTGGGCATCATTGCCGGCCGCAGAAGTTGCTTGGCAGAAGGAATCACTCTAATAGAATCATCTCACCCCGAGAAGAAGCAAACGGGACAAGAAATACTCAAAATAATCCTCGAAAACCAAAAAAAACAGCACGCAAATCGTGGAAAAGATGCGCTCTCGTTCAGAATCGGTGATGAAAAAATTGAAAAATTGAAATTAAAAGCGAAAATATTCAAACTTTTTTAAAATTTAGGTTTGTCGGGACCTCCCGGGTCGGGAAAATCAACTTTCATCGAAGCACTGGGCCAACATTTAACTAGCACCAACAACAAAGTTGCAGTTTTAGCCGTGGATCCGTCGTCGTCTACAACTGGCGGTAAAACGCGCAAACATCGGCCTTTCGTCTCGATTATTCATTGAATTTTTGTCCATCCGAAAGCAAGGATCCCTGCTGGGCGACAAAACGAGGATGTTGAATTTATCCCGCGACCCAAACGCCTACATCAGGCCGTCTCCGGCGAGCGGCAAATTGGGCGGAGTAACGAGAACGACGCACGACGCCATCGCGCTCTGCGAAGCCGCCGGTTTCAACGTGATTATCGTGGAAACCGTCGGTGAGTTCCCCGCAAACTTCACCGCCGAATCGAAATTGATTTTTCTTCGCCAGGAGTCGGTCAGTCGGAACACAGCGCCGTGGACATGGTGGACATGTTTCTGCTGCTGTTAGCGCCCGCATCCGGTGACGAATTGCAAGGAATCAAACGTGGAATCGTCGAAATGAGCGACCTCATCATCGTCAACAAAGCCGACGGTGATTTGATACCGGCGGCCACCAGAACCAGTTTCGAATTCACCAGTGCGCTCAAATTCGTGCGACCACGCTCGAAGTTATGGCGCCCGATTGTAAATAAAATATTGTAAAACGTGCAATCGATTGAATTAAAACAAAATGTCATTTCAGGTGAGGAGGATTTCGTCTCTCAACCAAAACGACATTCCCAGCGTGTGGGACGTCATGTGCCAATATCGGAGCAAAATGCTCGAATCGGGCACGCTGGAAGAGCGGCGTAAAACCCAACTCAAGAAATGCATGTGGAACTACATCTCGGACAACATCATGGACTCGTTCGTCGACCACCCCCAAGTCCAAACGAAATTAAAAACGATCGAAAACGACGTGATGAGTGGAAACATCCCGCCCGGTCAAGCGGCCGACTCGCTAATCAAACAATTCTTCCAAAAACAAATCAAATAAATAAACGAAACAACCAATTTCCAAGCAAAAGCGATTGATTGATTAATTTTATTAAAAGAAAAAGAAAAACAAACGAGACACAAATGAAATTGCGGCGAAATACAAATGTAATTAACAGCACGCTCGCTGCGACTGCTTCTTTGACAAATCGACCGTCTGTCCGAAATAAGGTTTATCCAGCGTGGCCTCCAAATTGAGCCAAACGTCGAGCGCATTCTCGAACGCCTCGGCGACATTCGTTGCATCCTTGGCGCTCGTTTCGATGTACGGATAATTGCCGTTCAATTCGCACCACTGCTCGGCCTCCTCCGCCGTCACCTTGCGCTTGTCGACCAGATCGACTTTGTTTCCGAGCACGATGAACGGGAACTTGGTGCCGTCGCGCACGTCCGCGTAGTTGAGGAATTCGTTTTTCCACGTGTTTAGATTCTGAAAACTGAACTTGTCGTCGACGGAGAAGGTGAGCAGACAGATGTCGGAGCCGCGGTAGAACGGAGTGCGCAGACTCTTGAAGCGCTCCTGGCCCGCAGTGTCCCATATCTGCAGCGTGTAAGTGTCGTCTTTGACGCTAATGTCTTTGGACAGGAATTCCACGCCGATCGTGTGAAATGTGTTCGTTTCGAATTGGTCGTTCACGTAGCGCGTCATCAGGCAGCTCTTGCCGACCCCGCCGTCGCCCAGGATTATCACTTTTAGGAGAGTGTTTTTCGTGGTTGACATCTTGCTTTTTTTTTCTATCAATCGCAAACTGAAATAAAGAAAAATTAAAAGTTAAAAACTCGTAACATTTCATCGCGATCACGATCAGCTGACTCAACTGCGGCGCGTCAGTGGTGTCTCCGCCCTCGCAGCTTCGAAATTGTCGGTTTGGAAGCGTTGAGTATATGTAGAAATATCATTGGTGTATAAATAAGAGCGATTAAGTGTTTTATCTGCAAGTTTAGATAAAGGCATTCCAGTATTCCACCCAGATGGGGTTTGCCGTGCGCATGACGGTGCGCAACCAGCTTGACTTTCGACCCGTAGCCGAAACGAAAGTGTTGTCGTTTTGCTTCCATCTGGTGGGTGAAATCGGATCTAAAATTCAAGCGGTTCGGGAGGTGTGTGTTGGTAATCATGAACGTTCTCTTCAGATATTCGGTTCCTTGAGAGGATGATCTTTTTTATATCCGTCGCAATAGTATTTACATTAGTGGGAATAATTTTGACGCTGTTGGTGGAATGGCATTATTTCAATTCGTTGCTGTGCGCGCCGACTTCGAGCGACTCGCAATCCGCGACACCTTTCCCTTTCCCCCGCTCCAAGTTACCCAAGGTAAATTGTCAATTCCACCGAAATGAATCGATTATAACGTTTCTTTCCTTTACAGGAGCTGAAAGACGTCCTCAACAAACATGAAACTTCGTCCGATTTCGACGGCTGTGTCGTTTTGAATTTGTTTTTTCAATTTTTGTACAAAGAATTAAAAGACACGAAGAAAGTGCGACGGTAAACACTTATCAATCGAATTTAATCGGATATTCATTGGTGAAAATTACTTTGGCAGATGGTTTATGAAGAAGCTGAGCGTCGAATTCGAAGAATTACTTCAAAAGACGACGATAGGCAAATTAATCGATCAGATAACTGTAATTCGACGTCGGTATTTCCCTCGTTTGCGATTGCTTTATTTGTTTATTTCTGTTGTAGCTTAAAGATCTGATGCTGGGAACCGAATTTCCGTTAATAAAAGATATAAAAGTATCGAATTTTCAACTCCACGAATCAAAAAACTACATCGAAGTGAATTTTTGATCGATTCGTTTCGCTAATTGACGTTGACAAATTGCTTTATTCGCAGGAACTCGACATCCTGATGAATCTAGAATACTCCGGGGGTTTCCAGCTGTCGATTAACGCCGACCTAGTGTGGGGAAGATCGGCTTATTTAGCCGTGCAAATAACACGTTTAAGTGGAGCAGTTCGTTTGCAATTGACTCGTCAACCATTCACTCATTGGTCGATAACGTTTTGTCAGGAACCGGTGATGGATTTTAAAGTCGAGTCGCAATTTCAAGGTCGTCCCGTTCCTCAAATTACATCACTGATTATCAGTCAAGTAAATTCAAACAATCAATTGTCCAAGATTATCGTCTAACCAACCGATTGCTTTTTAACCTCAAGATTCGTCGTGCAATCAAGAAGAAACACACTTTACCCAACTACAAAGTGAGATTTAAACCTTTTTTCGACAAACCGACCAGTAAAATGGAGGAAAAAGTCGAAAAACACAAACCGATCGAGGGCCGATTGGAGGTGTCGATCATCGAATGTAGTCGATTATTTAAAACGTGCGACGAACCGCATTATTTCAGCACAATCGCCGTTGGTAAAGAATTCATTTTTATTGATTTTTTTTTGTTCAAAAATAATTTTAACGATTTTTCTAGATCCGTTATCGTGGTCGGAGCAATCGCTTAACGATGCGAATGCGTGGATGTCCATTGATCTGGAGATAATCAAGCTCCCGTTACAATCATTAGGAATCGCCTGTAAACAGGTAAATATTTCCAAGAAAGACGAATCATGTAGGTTTTAACATGTTATTGTTTCTGTTTTTTTAGGAATTAATTCCTGATAAGGGTAAGCAATCCATAATCATCGAGAATATTGCGGCTGATTCGCCGGCCAGCCAAGTGGATCTCAGAAAGGGAGACGTCGTCGTCGTTATAAACGGCGCTAGAATCACATCCCTCAATCAGATGACGAAAATACTTAAGCAGAGTAACACCAAGTATACAATTCGCATCGAACGTTTGTCTTCCACACTTCTCACGTCGCGATCTCACGAAAGTTTATCCAGATTAGACGAACAAGTGCTGAGTTTGAAAGTATATTTACGTTTGTTTGTTTGTTTTTACATCGATATTTGTTTACGTTTATTTTTTGGCTTGCAGGACGTTGAAACGAATATGTCTGCGGAAGTAATGGACGATTTTTTGGATTTAAAAATGAATGAGGAAAAGGAAGGGCCAGTCACCTCGATTCGCAGTCCCGTGCAAGGATCTCCCGTGAAGAAAATCTTATTAAACGCGCATGGGAGCTTATTTAACAAACACAGAGGAAGTAATTCGTTAGAAGGTGATCCACATAGCAATTGATGCATTCGGTCGTGCACTTTGCTCCGATTTCAGTTGAAAATAAACGAAGCGCGAATTTTACATTTTTTCATTTCTTCGTATTGTTTTCGCTTAGTGGCTGGCGATCAAAGAAGGAAATCTGAAGGATGCGATCAAATGAGTCGAAATATTCAAATTATGTTCGACGAATGTCTGAACAAAAACGAAAACACGAAGAAAACGTCCGTGGTCAAAGGAAATCCCGTAAGAACGAACGAATATATTTATTTTTGAGCGTTTTTTAATTTGAATTATTCAAATTAGGACCCGATTTGGGAAGAAAAATTAATATTTGAAGCGGATGTTAAACAGAAATACTTAAATGTCGGAGTTTGGTGTCGCAAACACGAAAAAACATCGAAGGATCGCGAACTTAAAGATGTTCTCGTTGGCCAGGCACGACCCCATTTTTAAATTTCTTTATTTTTATAAATTTTGAATTTTTCTGTGATTTTTTTTCTTCAGGTGAGCATATTCTTGTCGGACATTGTAGGAGAATGTGCAAATAATTTACAAGGCTTCCATCAACAAACATTCCAACTTCAACCGCCAGAGTTAAAGCCCACCGCGAGGTTTTGTTTTAAAATTCGTTTTAAAATTTGTTTTAAAATTCGTTTTCAAAGCTATTTATTCGGTTTTCGTTGTATTTGCAGTCGGTTTTATAAATTGGCAACGCATCCTGGCTTCGACGAGAACTTATGCTACGGTGATATCACTCTGGTGTTCATACACAAGTCGCAGGAACAGTGGACTAAGGTGGAAAAAATATGTTCAAACGTTGCGAGCATTCCACCTGAAATCGAACCAGTTGACATTTCAGTCGGGGGATCAGTGAGAGAAAGGTTTGTCGTGGGTGGCCTGTTGGTGATTCTCGTTGCTACAATGCTACAAATGTTTTTATCTAGTTTGGAAGCTCGCCCTCACGAATTCAACGGCACCCAGTTCAAGAGCGGAACCGCTTGTCATTTATGTGGCAAAAAAGTAATTAATTTATTCGCAATTTACGGTATTCACAATTTATTTAATTAATTAATTAATTGATCAATTTGTTTTGACAGATTTGGCTGAAAGTTGCGTTTCAATGCAAGAATTGCGGGATGATCAGCCATAAGAAATGCGTCGCTAAATGTCATTCATTCACAATGTGCACCAAGTGAGCCGCGAACATTTCAATTCAATTCCCCGCGACAATTTTCAAAACATTTCTTTGGTTTCAGCGACGGCGCTAAATTATTACCACAAGCTGTCGATTTACTACTTCAACAAAACGTAAAAAACCCTCAAATCATAACAACAGGTAAAAAATCATTTAAAATTTTAAAAACAATCAACGAATTTGTGAATGTTGTTGTTAACAGATGCAGCTGAAGATCAGCCGAATGAAACGAACGAAACGACCACCGACGCGTCCAACATGAACGACTCGTCGCCGACACCACCCGGGTCACCCAAGGTGCTTAATAAACTGCTAAAAGTGACAGACGACGCAGTTTTTGCATTTATTTTTGGCTCCAGGCCGATTTGAATGAGAAAATGTGGTCTTTTACTTAGACATCTCGACGCAGTATGCCGAGTCTTCTAGCAAACTTGGCCAACACCGCGGCTCAGGCCAAATCAGGCCTGATTCGAGCCGGTTCAGCTCATAATTTGGCCCCCCCTTCACAGCATTACACTACTCAGTCTAAAAGTTTGCCCCCTTCCCCGCAATATTCCCCATTCACTAGTCGCAAGGTTAGTTAGGGTCGATTTCGCCTCAATTTTGCACTGTGCACCACTTTTGCTTGCATGAATGATGTTGACACTTGACACGCACCAAACGGGCAACAATTTCACGTCCCCTCGCTTAGCTTTCAATTTTTTGTACACATTTTACTTCTAATTGATTGATTGATTTTTTTTTTTTTGAATTTTTCTTTTGTTTTTAGACGTCTCTGCAGGGAAGTTCGTTGGATTTCGATTTGACGGACGAAGACGTGTCGCTGACTGTGCAGAGACTGCTGCAGCATCCCAACGACGAGATGCAAATCTGTGCCGCTAAGGAGATGGGTCGAGAGTTGTACGCGGGGCTGGAACCTCAAGAAAGAAAGACTAAATTGAACGCTATGGTAAAAAGAAAATTTAAATATTTTTAAATATTTAAAAAAAAAATTTTTTTAATTTATTTTATTTATTTAGGTGAAGAAAGTTCAAAGCGAAATCGATGCGGAATCGATCAATCGCAACGAATTGGTCACGTGTGACCGGGAAACCAATGATCCGCTGACGAAGACAAAATTGGCCTTTCAAATGGCGAAATCGGACGAACGGTCACGTGCTCTGGCTGTGTTATTACTCCACTATTTCGCTGGGATTCAACATTGTCACGAACTGGAAGACATCGCTGCTGCCAAGGTGAGAATTGAGCAAATCTCCACCTACACAAGTATTCACGTTTTACTTAATTTGTGTGTATTTTCCAGATTAAAGAGGAAAGTATCGCGAGTATTGAAGCAAATAGTTGCACTTTTCGGAAAACTGCACTCCATAATCGTTCGGATAGCCCGAGTAATATCCCAAATGACAATTTAAAAGTGTGAAATACAATCGCGTTGTGTGTGTAGCATTTTACATTCCATTATCGATCACTTTTGCTCATAACGTGTGTAAAATGTAATAACGTGGTCACATGTGTTTACTAGATAGCTGTGACGACAGGAATAATGCAAACTTTTGATAATCTAGATTTTTTTTTTCCTGCTTCTTTTATTGTTGGTGGTTGTGATTGTGATTGATTAGATTCGACTTGAATTTTTTCCTCTTTTACCTTTTTTTTGTTACGCCTTGTTGTGGTGCCTTAACCGAGCAAGCCAACTAAACGATTTCTTTCCGTTTATTTGCTCCCTAATTGTACAAAACGACGTCTTTTAGAGTTTATTTTTGTTTATTAATTTATTTAGAATTAATTGATTTAATTACAATAAAATGTAAAGCATTTTATTCAAACACCTTTATTAAAACAAAAACAAAAACAAAAAACGAGCCCATTTATTTTTCTTTGGTTCCAATGTAGGTGCAAGGTTTGCCCGTCTTCTTTAACGTTTCCAGCAGCTGCTCCGACGTGAGTGTCGAGTCGACAGTCACTTTTTGCTGCTCCATATTGATCTCCACTTTGTTCACACCTTGACCTACAAATCAGATTACTCGTGAACGAAGATCAAAGTCCAAGAATTTCATTTCATTTCATTTGAATTTTATTTGATTTAATTTGATTTTAATTCAAGTTTACCTTCTAATTTTCCCAACACTCTCTTGACGGCATTGGAGCATCCTTCGCACGTCATTTCTACGGTGAATTCGTGATTCTGAAACAATAGCGTGTAATGTTGCGTTTAAAGTATGGATAAATCGTGTTCGTAGAGAAAGATGAATTACCTGTGACATTTTTGAAGTTGACTTCACGAGCCGGTGCTTTCTCTACGTGTGGATTTGACAGTGGTCTGAGGCGGAGTTTTAACTTGTCACGCCTTTTGTTTATTTCTAAACCGGTTGTGACGTACCGGATGTGAAAAGCAGTAGCCAAATGCAATACGGTAACCCGTTTGTTTTTCACTTTTTGTATCGTATTTATTTTAATTTTATTTTAATTTTATTCACTTTGTGAAAAATACAACGCATGAATTACTAATTCGCTGGACATTAACATTTCTTATCACCATGGCATGCACGGTTCTTTACATTCTTGCAGGTACGATTCCCATTTGCCGACGGAAACTTGCATTATCGTAGTGTAAACGGTAAGCTAAAATTACACACCCATATTACAACCACTTTTATTTTTATTTTTATCTATTTTTACTTTATTCAGTGCTGGTTTCGACGTCAACACATCGAAAATACCGCCGACAGAAACTTTCTAGAAAAAAGAAATAAAAATTGAAAATCTGACTCGGAAAGGACTAGAAACGAGATGTATTTACTTCCTGACTAAGTTTATTCAAACACGTAATCGTAGGTGTCCTGCGGTCGTCATAAAACGGTGGCTTCTGCCAATGATCGTAATTAGTTTCCACGAGAAACCAAGTGCTGTTTCCGGTGCCGAGATTCCAAACATCGGCGCTAGTAAAATCACGAGTGATGACGGAGCCCTTTGAAAACGTTTGCTTTTATCAACGTTTTTCATTCCAAGTAGGAAACAAATGACAAATTTACCTCGCCAGTTTTATTTCCACTTAAAATGAAGTAAACGGGTGAGAGTAAACGAGTATTCGTCAGGGTTGTTTGCGCCTCGGAATAACTGTTTGCATTTTCCAATACTTGACGAGCCAAAAAGCCCATCCAATTGCCTTTTCGGTAGCCCAGAATCCACTGCAGGAACCCGATGTACCCACCTTTCAATTTAAATCTTTCGTCGACAGTTAAACTGAATAAATTCTAAAAGAAAATTGGGCGGGGAAAAAATGTCAATTTTTTAAAAAATGTTTCTTTTACATTTTTTCAATGCTCAACTGGTTTCATTCCAGTGAAAACTCCGACATATCCCGACAGTTGCATCGATTGATACACAGTTTTCCCATTTTTCTGGTAATCGACACTAACCACCATCCGTCTTAAAATCTCGGTCGAAGTCCACGTTTTATTTTTCGTATCCCATCTGCGAACAATGAGACATTCAAATCAATAAATTGGATAAAAGTTTCATTTTTCATCCTGGTGCGTGCAATTTCAGCTTTCATACCCCAAAAACAATCCAAAATCGAAATTCCGGCCATGATAAATTGTCCCTAAAACATTAAAAATTCAATTCAATTCAATTCAATTCGACCAAAATGTATTTGATCACCATTTTTGTCCTGAGCAACTATTGACGTGCAAACGGAAAAGAGTTCGTAGAATACGTTGTACAGTGTTATTTCACCCAACGGAATTCCAGTAGCTTCAGAAATCCCTCGGATTTCATCCGCATACGGCTGTGGCAGCGTTTTAGCAATGTAGGGCTAAAACAAACCGAATTATCAAACTATCAACTACAATTGCATTTTATATACAAAATAAGTGTCGATTAAGTATATCAATTTTCCGTGAAAGATAGCGTTTGAAATACTTTTGATATTGTCTAAAAGTTCAATTATCTGTAAAAATACAAGAAAAAAAAATTAATTTTTCTTCTTTTTCTTTTTTCTGCTTCACTCACTTCAGATTTCTTATCTTGCACCAATCTCGTCCATCTGTCCTTCGGTGCCGAGTCCAAATTGATCACATAATTCGGGATTTTAACACTGTCAGATGGTGGATAAGATCCGAATGCACATTCTTGAGCCTAGAAATAGTTCAATGAGTGCCAGTAAAACAAGTACAACAACTAAAAACAAGTAAAACAAACAAAATTGCTACTTACATTATCTAAAGTTAATTGCTCCGATACTTGAATTATCAGAAACAAGGTGGAAATAACGAATAGTGAGCCTTTCATTGTGAATGTTGCGAGTCAACTGATGATTATTCATTTATCGTGTGTTGCGTACCGTATACATTATCACATTTATTATTAGTCATTTATCAATCTGACAGTCAGTCATATGACCGATCCGATCAGATTGCGATTCCATTTTGTTTCGCTCGTTTCTTTACAACTGGTACCAGAGCGCGCTGCAGTGTGAGTGTACCGCCATTTTTGAAAGGTTTTATTTACCGATTTTATTCATTTTGATTTCCAAATTAGAAGAAAGCGAACTAAATGGCAGAGAGTAGAGCTGGTAAGTCTAGTGTGCTCTCTAGCCATAAAAAGATTGTAATCTTAATTAAGACAGTGGGTTTATACCATAGACATGGTCAACTAGTTTACTAGACCAAACTATGTTGTGAATATTTAATTTGTTAGAGGGGAGGGAGGTGCTTAATTGTTATAATCTATTAATAAGGACGTAACCCTAACCCATAACTAAGAAACCGGTCTTGTATCCAAAGCATAGTAATGTAAATTAGCATAATTAGCATGGCTCGTCACATTCCGGTACGTAAGTTTTCCCTATTCTGTGCTCACGATGTTGAAGATGAGTGAGCGAAAACCCGATGCGAGTCCAACATGCCGTCAGCTTCGATTTAGAGGCACGTTGGCGGCTTGCAGCAGTCGACCCCGGGCGCGGATCGCCCCGGTGAATATAGCCTCCTCATGACCGAAACGAGCGGGGAAAATCAAGCAGAGAGATGTGGCGGACCCGAATTGATCGCAGCAGTGCCGAAAAAAACGCGGAACCATGGCCAAAGGCTCCGCACAAGCAACACGACACAACACGGACGGACCGGGGCCGTATCACAAACAGGCGGTAGGTGAAAATTAAATATAGCTTAAACGGCAACCAGCGCCGGGTTTTATTAGGCTAATTCATAAGTTTAATTTAATTCTTTAGGCACGGCGACGGTTAACCAAGACCCGTCATCGGATTCAGGATCACCGACGTCACCCAGCAACACGAGTAAAGGAATAGATCGATTTGGAATGGAAAACAGGACACAATAGATCAGAAAACGGTAAGAATAGCATAATAAACTAACCAAAAACACTTAACAGCATTTAAACAGTTTTAGGGACTCAGGATCCATCGGATAATGAATCGAATCGAACCCGACCTCGACTTCGGATGCCATCGAATATGCGGCACAGTTTTAGGCTTAGGATTTAATCCACACAATCTCGGCTCGAACCAAAGTAATCCGCGTTTTCGCTGTTTTCGCTCCCGGTAAATATTACAAGCCAGGGGAATCACAATCAGATAAGTTTCGGAAATATTTTATATTATGTAGAATAAATATTAAAAACCCTAATTTCATTTACAGAAATAAAAGAAGCGGGAACATTTGCAGGACTGCGGATTAATGAGTTAGAAGGTAAATAATATTCTAATTAATATTAAATCTAATGTTGCCTGCAACAACTTTGCTACAATCTTTGTTTTCGTCTTTCTTGTCGACTTCAACCTTTGCCCACCAGATGTCGCTTTATCCGAACTGAAATGGAAATGACAATGGCATAATACTTGTTTGTTTGCTCGTGGGCTGGTTATTCTTATTCGCGAGTGCCGTGCAAGTGCAACTACATTTTTCATTTCAATTTGGATTTCCATGACAAATTTCGTGCGTTAGTTTTGCTATTGCTGTTCTAATCCCACTGGTTAGTTAGGCCTAACAAAATCTAACCAAATGACAGTTGAAAATGGGTTTTAACATCATGTTCGAGATTTGATTTGATTTCTATCCTTCAGTTCCAACTGTCCATTGTCTGAATGATGCTTGAAATTGGATTAGTGTTTTGGTTTTCTCGACCCTCTACTTCTGAATGGTGACTGAAAGGCAAGTTAGTATTTGCCCCTGATCGCAGTTCGACTGCGACATTGCTGGTGCTGGCTGATGTATTTCCATTCCACTAATAATTCTTCAGCTAATTCTGCTGCTTGCTGTTCTGCTGCTGGCTGAACTAATTGTTCCAGGGATGTTTATTCTCTCGGTTGAGTATGTGTCCACATGTGTCCTACACCCCTTCTTACTGGCGGAAGTCCACTACCACGTTTTCTTTGGTGTGTGTCTGTCCATACGAAATCTACATCCTTCTTGAGCAGTGGTCTCAATGGTTCTGCCACTGTCGCTACGTTTCTTAGGAGGTGATGGAAGAAATTTACCATCTCCAAGAACCGCTGCAATTCTTTCAGATTAGTTGGAGCCGGAAACTCCTTGAATGCTGTAACTTTCTTTGGGTCCACGTTTACTCAATTTATTCCTAATTTGTAACCTCAAAAATTCAGCTCGTTTCTGCAAAATTTTGATTTTTCTGGGTTCACATGTAGATTAGCCTTTGAGCACTGAATCCACATGTATCATGTGCTGTTTTTGGTCGGTCCTCCGGTTTTAACTCAATCTGCCAATATCCCTTTGTAAGGTCAATGGTGGTCACCCACTGAAAATCTCTAAGTTCGCATAATATCTCTTCAATCCTGGGCATCTGAGGTGGATCATATTTAGTGTGTTCATTGATGGGTCTATAATCTATGCATAGCCTGGGATCTGAACTTTGCTATATGACCAGAATTATCCGTGTTCCGGAGTCACCTTTTGCGTCAGATACATATCCTTTTTCCTTCAACTCCGAACACAGTTGATGCAAAGTAGTGTTTTTGGGGATTCCAACTTTTGAAAGGGACACGCATTGGTTTGTCAGTGTCCAATTCACTAATGGGAGTGGTATTGGTATATTATGGATAGAATTCCATGATTCTGTTACTGGGTTGGATTGTATTTTTAGTTTGCTCATAAAATCATTACCCAATAGCAGAATAGCTTTCGTATGTGGCAGGACCAGGAAGTTATGTTGTCTCATCCCATGTGACCATTCAAAGGATAAGAGTAGTGTCCCAAGTGGAGCTACCATGTTATCCGCTGTGTTTATTAGCATATTTGGATGGACTGGCTTCATTTGCTTCTCCATTTGCAACGCTTGCGCTGCGGTTAGCTCTGGAGTCTAGCTTTCCAGCAATGGATGCTTTAGCTGTTTTTATCTTTCAAACTGTCAACTGTCATTCCTTCCAATATGTCTTCTGGGATGGTGATATTAAACACTCTAACTTTCGGCTGACCGATTTCATCAATTTCTGGTAATTCAGTCGTGCTCATCATGAAACTTTTGTCGACAGTGGGTCGGCATTTCCTTTAGTGCTTCTATATCATGTAAACTTGATGTTAGATTCTGGGAATTTTAACTTAAGTTCCTTCTTCGCTTCTACAATTTCTTGTTGTTTTTCCGATGTAATTGTGGGCATGGACTTCCTTGCTAACAACTGTAGGATTTTCACCACATCTTTCTGATCTTTCTTTGGACACTGCCTTGACCAGTGACCCCAATTATGACATGGGGAATTCTCAGTTGTCACTTTCGATATGCCCCACCGTGCTGTTGGTGCTCACTGTTGGTATGGTCCTTAGCATCCCTGGATCCTCCGCTCCGCAACTTTTGAACGTCCCAGTTCTTATTGAAGCACCAGGGTGCCTTGCCCCTAGCCGGACAGTACATGTCGGTGCATGGTGTGCCCTGTTTGGTTGCAGTCCCGGCAGTGCCGTTCGCTTACTGGCACCCTGCAAGTTGCCGCAAAATGGCCAGGTCTATTGCACTTAAAACAGCCTGTCTGTTTTTCCCTGGCATAGGGGCCCCGCTCGTTAGCACATTAATTTCCTGTCTGAAACTCGACTCCTGCTCCTCCCTCATCTTGTTCATCAGGGCAGTGATCATCACCTCTGTTGAAGCCTCTTTGTCTTTCTTTGCTGGGCATGGTTGGGTCTGAGCCATAGAAATCTCCAAGTTTTAGAACGTTTTGAAGTTTTTGAATTTCTAGTTTCTGGCATGTGTCCCACTCAACACAATTCTTAATCGTAGTCGTCGTGCTGGACAACCACCCTTGCGATTTCGCGGCGGTTCTGGTAGTGGTTATAATATATATACCCTAAACCAAACTTAACAGGAATTTACTATAAATTTCGACCCATTCTCGAAATGTAGTCGCCATTTATGCGTCCAAAGAATTCTAAATGCGGTAGAGAAACAAACGGTCGTTTTTGATTCGTTGATTCAATTACAATTACGATTGAGCTATGGGACATCTGGTTTTAGTTTGCAGAAAATGAGCACAGAAATCTTCAAATGTCATCCAAAATGCCTCGCTGAAGCCGAATCAATATAGATAACAGGGATATGTTCAGCTAGTAACAATTCTGTCCAGTTACACAACACAATTGACCATGGAGACAAACTCAAGGCTACCATTGACTGTTTGTGACGCCCAGCTTAGAGGCACACCACCCAACTTTCATCGAAGCACTGGGTTAACATTTAACAAGCACAAACAAGAAATAAATAAATATTACGGTTTCTAGTTGTAGAAGGGGGAGGGGGAGGCTGATGATAGTCTCCTTGTTTAAGTGGCTGGTTGACTTGGAACATCTCTCAACTGATGAAACTGTTTACTGTAATTCCGCAAGGCAAACACTTAAATCTTCGATTTGGGCGTTGAACACTATTAAGGTAAATGACGATGTTCGTACCTAGTTTTCCACAATTTAGGCATACAGGTTCCATTCTTAGAAACTGTAAAAATAACCATAAAATCATATGAAAGAAAAAGAAAAGAAAAAGAAACAATTTTATTTAATATCAAACATTTTATTAAATTATTTTTTATAATATACATAAAAATATAATATAATAATAGAATAGAATATAATATAATAATATAATATACACAATATACAGTATAATATAAATAATAAAATTTACAATATAACATAAAAACCTGAAAAACTCAAAAATTTACTGTAGATCGTGTGCCTAAAATTGTAGATCTAGTAAAAAAAATAAACGCAACTTTATTATAACAATATAAAATAGTAATACATAATTTTTTTTAAAAATCTCATTGGCGGCTGGCGGTGTGTTTTACAGCTACCTTTGCCAATTTTTAGGGGTGGGCGCGGGGTAATGCATGGCGGGCGGCGCGGGGGCGGGATATTGTGTTGCGGGAGGCTGGTTATCATGGTTCCCAGGGACAGCTGCCTGATATTGCTGGTACATCTCTTGACTGACCAACTGGCCACATTTAGGACATATGGGTGCATGGTTCCATTCTTAGAAACTGTAAAAATAACCATAAAATCATATGAAAGAAAAAGAAAAGAAAAAGAAACAATTTTAT
>JAQIXU010000762.1:0-25318 GCA_034701245.1 Strigamia transsilvanica | reverse complement strand
TTGAATAAATTTCCACAGGATTTGAAAATTTTGAATAAATTTCCACAGGATTTGAAAATTTTGAATAAATTTCCACATTCATAAAGTCATTTAAACTTGTTTGAATCTTTTAAACCAGTCTAAATGTAAGATTTTACATGTTAAATTTGACATCTAGACTGGTTTAAAAAATGTGAACAAGTTTAAATGACTTTATGAATGCGCCTAATGTGTAAATGTCATAAGATATTCTAAACTGATTTTAGACGTGTTTACTGCGACAATTTCCTACAGGTCGATTTCACAAGTTTTCTCCTCTAGCTAGACAAATGTTTGCTTTCAGAGGAGATAAGGTGTCTAACTTTGCCACAAGGCTGTTTGCACTTTACTCAACTAACCCTTGATAAATTATAAATACATTAATTAGCACATATCTTGTCACATTCCAACATCATTCCTGATAGTGAAGCATGCAATAAATAACCAAAACAGATTTTAAAGAGAATATTTGTTTGAAGTGTAATCAAAAGGGTTCCATTTATTGATGCACTATTTTCACTGACAAATGAACAAAAACTAATTACTTTTTGCACTAATTTTTACCTACTATTTTATCACGTGCCCGCCATTTAGAGAACGATGAAAAGGCAATTTTTTATCAATTTTTATTATTTATTTAACTTTAATTTTATTTGCGTCTATGTATGAATCACGAGTCGAGACTCGAGATCATGATGTATGCGCCCAATGCAATTTGAATATTCCCTCCAAACTCTTCAATTTCCCCTATAATTAGTAAAATAATCTAAGTTTTCTTAATTCATCAAACCTTTAGTTTAGTTAGAGTGAAAGTAACTATTGTATGAGATACATTGGCGATTTGGTCGTAATTCGAGTCTAAAGTGATGTATTAGCAGACCGCTGCCACTAATCCAGAATAGCTGTCTTAACTGTTAATGTTAACTATTAATGACTGCGAATACTCAAGTTAGAGTTTTGTGTGTTATTATTTTTACACCAAATGCCATTGATATTCCTTCTCATTCTGGACCGTATAAAACAACGAAAGTGTGTCTTGACTGCGCGACATTATCGGCAGAGAATAATCATCGTAGCCCTAGGTGCCTGTGTCGTGCACTACCTATATTTCGCATAGACATTGGAATATGTTAGTCTTTTAATTTAGCATGTACATTTGGATTAGAAGTTTATGCAGCTGCATAGTCGAATATGGCGTCATGGCGCCTCACCTCTTCAACGCCATAAGATTCTATGCTAATTGTATCTGGGGCTTTGAGTCCACTCAATTATAAATTTAGTATTCACATTACGGAGTGCCAGTGTCCCGACTACCTATATTTGACAAACACGGTCGAGGACGCACCCGCGAACCTAATATCTACTGTAACAAGATTGAGAACAATTAAAGATTTCTCAACTAATAACCGGAGTGTTCTAATTTTATTTTATTTTTTGGAACTTTTATTCAGAAAACTCACACTAAAAAACATATCTGTGTACTTTTCTAAAAAAAATTATTTTTTTTATTATTCCACCAGTATATCTAACTTAACTCACGATGGCACCAACTGTGAGAAGTCGAATTATGGAATGTGCACTATTGGTCTCTAAATTATGATGTGTATTCGGGATTGTGTGATTCAATTGTTAGTTATTGGAATTTATCCAAATGAATTGTAATTTATTGTTTTCCCGGATCCGTCATGTAAACTTGCACACACATAATTGTTGTTATGTATTCTCATCTTGCTGGGTTAGTTGTATTAGTTCAAGAAGTAAATTAACTTGAAGACACTCTAATTGGTCCGGCTATGACAGTCATTGCTGTTAGACACATTAGGCACCTAAAATGTAATGGAATGTCATGATGTGCTGCACCTGAGCACAGGTGGTGACGTCATGACTTTCATAGTCTATGCCAGGGGTTTCCAACAGGCGGCCCGCGATGCCTTTTCCTGCGGCCCGCGAACCTTTGTGGAAAATAGTAAAGTTTAGGTTTTTAAAGTTTTGTCTTTGTTTTAATAACATCCTACGCAGATTTGCTTGATTTTTGATGTTAAATTGGCAGATTTGCTTGATTTTTGATGTTAAATTGGCAGATTTGCTTGATTTTTGATGTTAAATTGGCAGATTTTGTTGATTTTTTATAATAAATTGGCAGATTTGCTTCATTTCGATTATGATGCGGCCCGCCACTAGACTCGTGAATTAAATTGTGGCCCTCGGACACTTTTCAGTTGGAAACTCCTGGTCTATGCCATGCATCTTACTTGGACATCTGGGGTTGAGGTTTTAGATTTGTCATTGGCTAGCAACTGACCACCTCTGGTTTTGAGGGTAATGACACATTGAAAAATGGCGACCTCCGGTGTACCGATGCGTTTTGTAAGTTTTTCTTTTCATTTATTTTTGCCTTAATTTCAATTTTAATCCCGGCTTGTTGTGTACATCATTCACACCAACAGTGCTTTTTTGTCCTTAGATAGCTTACCTTGTTTGCATTTTTCTAAAATAGAACATTTTTTGCTTCTGGTGGTACTACAAAGCACCCCTGTTTGATAGCAATGCCCAATATGTGCTTGCACACATGTTTTTTTGCAAATATAGGACTTATTTTCATCTATTTTAACTTTCCAGAGTTGTTTACATGTTTGTTGATGTTTCGAAGCGATGCCAATTCTTAAGTGCATATGTTGGGGTAATGTTTAAAACTAGTTTGTTTACAATTGTGTTGTTGTAGAATAATTAGTAAAGTAATTACATTTGCATGCAAAAACAACTACTACTTAGCTTAAAAGAAAACTACTTTAAAAAAATTCCATTCAATAAAAATATTTTTTTACATGGGATGAATTTCATCACAGTTCAGCTGTTGTGTGTCACTGTCACCCCTAATAAGCATGGTTCACTGTACCAAGCAAAAGTATGATCGACTATTAATAGGTAAACATGCGCTTTATTCTTAGATCTCTGCTCTTTTTCTGCCTCAAACCCCTTCCATTTTTAATTACTCACACTTTAGATTTTCCCATATAAACCACATGATTACTAACTATATAAGACCCGTCTCTGAGCCGGAACAACAACGTCAGCCTGGACCCGCGGGTTTTCATCTTGACGGTTCCTTTCTTTAACGCTCTTTCACACGCTCAACATTTGAGTTCTCATATTGCAACCTTGCCAAAATCTTACCATGTCCATGGCATCTTCCACCTTCAGTTGGAATCATACATAGGGCAATCTACTTTATTTTACTCAACAAACATATCGGTTAGGCAAGCGAACCGCATTACAAATTTTGGTTGATTCACGACAAATCGGACTTTCTGTGTGACCAACGCTTTTGACCGAGGTCATACGAGTTATAGCATTTCCGGAATCTGCAAGCACTACACCAGACCGTGTGGTCAGCAGTTGTGAAGAACCTTGTTTCTTTTTACACTGGGATGTATGTTGTAAAAGGTTCAGAAAACTTGGGCTACAGCAATCCAGCCCACCCAAACATTGGGAAATGCACTTTGGGAACTAGACAACCCAATAAAGGGATAAGTACTGTCTAAAGGCTGTAGCATTGAGGCAGGCTGCCTCACAGCGCTGTCGTACAAGGGCGCCACGATAACATGTCTAAGTTACATATGTCATGTTTGCCTCAGGGCATGATCTAGTTGTAGAAGACTTTGCCCAAGACATTGTGTATGGCGTAACAGCGATTTTTGAAAACCTGTTTTTCGGTTTTTAAAAATGAAAACCTCAGTTTTCTATTTTTCCTAATTTTCTATTTTTTATTTTTGTCAATTAATTATTAATAGTAACACCACATACAAAAATTCAAAAATCAATAAACTACCGGTATACGTTTTTGTATTTATAGTCTCTTGTTATTCATCCGGTTTGCACCAATTCATTTAAATCGCAATGGGTAAAAAAAAAGTCCCGAAAAACTGTTTGATCTCATTACAATGACATTTACGTCTTTAAATGCAATGGATCTTTTAATAAACCCCTAAACACTTGCTTGATTCAGATTTAGGATGGATTAAGGGGAGAAAATTTGTCATGTATAGATCACCTCAATGGCACAAAACGGGAAGCTGAAGTAAATCGATGGCGACTTGATGACACGTGAGCATTGTCACAAGGAATCAGACTAATCTGAGAACACTAATCCGCCATCAGTTCTCATCAGGACACTGGAAGGTGTATACACAAATTATTGATTATATTCAATTTTTTTCCTTACTAAAAAACATTAAACTGTCAACATTGGTCAAACTCACGGTGAGCCACAGTAACTACACTGAACACAGTAATTAATTTAGCAAAGTTCAACAAGGTATTAGTTCAGATTGACCTAATGGTTGCATGTCACATGCAGCCATTAAATAAATTACAAATTTTGCTAGTAATTATGAAGCCGGTTTTACGGTTTCAGTTTTTCATTGAAAAACCTTAATCCCAAACTCTAATTGTGTATCGAGTCATTTTCCAGCTTCTGTTGTGTGTACAAGTACCATGTGCTACCTGTCCACACTTCCAAAGTTAAACTTTAATCTCCAACATACTTGTTTAAATGTCTTCCCTTTAATGTACAACTTTGTTGTTTAAATGGCTCTTCCAATGCAGCTACTGTTTGTTTTAAAGCAAACCAAGAGAGGAAACAGCTATTTAACATTTAGATTCCATTCTTTGAGTACTTTAAAATAATCTTCCTCATTTGGAAAATGGAACAGGAATTAGTAAACATGGCCCTATTTCTCTGTTTGAAGAGAACATGGAATCGACAACAAATCAGAAAGGATGCAGAGACAAAGAGTTGGATTTGTATCTCATTAGTGATTTGCTTCAAACACAATTTGTATGCCAATGAGAACTGAAGCATCTATCCAGTTTTAGCTGTTGGTTGGGTTAATTCACTACATGTTTGTGGTGGCATTATTGCCTAGCCACAAAAGTGCAGACAAGCATCATGCACTTAGATGGTAAGTGACCATTGCATGGCTCAATGGTCAATGGATGTGTGTTAACATCAGAATCAACAAACTTGACAATAGGCTCACAAGACTTTCAATCAGATACAGTTACAGAAGTTTTATATTGATTTTTAATAGATATTGTTGCCATTGGTGTTTTCTTGGTTTTTAAAATGAAGTTAGGCCTCTTCTGTTGTAGAATTATGCTTTAATCTGCAGTTGGAGGGGGCACTTTATTACTTTAATTAAAACACAACTGTGAGGTTGGTGCAGCAAAAAGTGCCTCTGAGGAGATTATCTTTTGTTGTTATTTTGGCAAATGATTGGCTAAAAATTTAGCTGCAAAAAGAAGTGCTGACTGTGGTAGAGAAGCAGCATTAAAAGTATTTTTAGAAAATATAATATCAAGAAATGGATTTGGAGTTTTGAAAATCCAATATAATTTTGTGCTGCATTTCAAAGTTTTGTGAGGTTTCTTTGTTCTATTTATTCTACAGTATGTATTTTATTCACAGATTATGGCACAGCATGAACAAGGTCATGCAGGAAGGATAAAAGCATAGCTGCAGTAGTTTTAATTTCATTAGAAGCAAATGCCGGTAGTACATAGTAAATTTTGTAATTTTGAAATTTTAACAATTTTTGCGTTTTGGATTTGCACGTTATATCAGTTCTACCAATAAAGCACAAAAAAGAAAATTGCAAGCTCACAAAATCAAGCAAAAGGTAGTTGTTGCAATTTTGAGATTGATGAAATGCCAAAACAAAATGGAGGCGATTATGCTCGATCCAAGTTGCCTTTTCATGTAATCTGCACTATGCCGACACATTGTGAATTTGTAGCTGATTTGCTGAATTTGCAAGTGATTTGCTGAATTTGAAGCTGATTTGTTGAATTTGCAAATGATTTGCTGAATTTACAACTGATATGATGAATTTGCAACTGATATGATGAATTTGGAACTGATTTGCTGAATTTACAACTGATATGATGAATTTGCAACTGATATGATGAATTTGCAACTGATTTGCTGAATTTACAACTGATATGATGAATTTGCAGCTGATATGATGAATTGACTAATTTGCAATTAATTTGCAATTGACTTATTAGATGGGCTGATTTCTAGCATTTTGCAGTTGTATTGCTGGATTTGCTGATTTGCAAATCACAAATCACAAGGGCCAAAATGACCTACCATGCTCTTGTACCAAAAACCCACTGCATAGTCCAGCAACTCCCACCAGCCAGCACACAGTTGCTATTCCCTCATCCTAGCACAGGCTGAAGAATTACAACCCAGAAGAAACAACATCCAAATTTTCTCCACTTATTGTCAAACTCTGTACTCGGCTTGCTCCAATCCTTTTATTCCAACTGGACCAATAACTAGACGTTCTCCCACTTACTATCTCCAATCTCGTTCCAAGCTGACTACATTGAGCAAGGGAATTCGATATTTGATACTGAGCATTTTCTCGCGTTCTTCTTATCTGCAACGGGTCATAAATATCTGCAGCGGACATTAGGTTGGAAATAAATTTGCTCTCATGACATGTGCTCAACGGAGGGTTAATCTAATCAAATAATTAAGCGCAACCTTTAATGAGCAAAACCCAAAATTCAATTCATTAGACTAAACGCAGCGGCAGGAAACGGCATAACTGTTAAGCCGCTTTGGCCTTTTAGCGGAAGCTTGCGCGCTTTTTAGGGTCGATGGCGAAAACCGGGCTATCTGTGGAAAATTGAATTTATACTCTGAGGACATGAGCCTAAATTTATGGTTTTTTCAGCCTTGCTCCAAGCTCTCACTTTGTCACGGTAATGGGAAAATGGAAGCCTATTGAATTGCACTCATTTCTATACATCATTTCACCCGCGTGCAACTTGGAAAGTCCCATATACAGTAATCTTTTCGTGTTGGAATTAAATTATGTTTAATGAGAAAAAATGGTCCGCTGGATTTATTTGTGGTTCGAGTCAACTCTGGAGGGTTCTGTCAATAGGAATTGCTATTTAATGACTAGAAATGATGGAACTGTGATGCCAATATGATTAAATTGGTCAAAAATGACCACAATCTTGTAAAACAGCATGACCTGGCCATAAATTCAGACATTCCTATATTGTCCACCATGCTGATTATTACACGCAAACAAATGACTTTCTCTCTCAGTCATTTCTCTCTTATCTCTTTGGATCCGTGCGACCTGCAGTTGTCGCTCTTTGGGCCTGACCGGTCGGTTGTCGTCAAACGCGCTAATTGCATTCGCACATTGTTCTATTTTTGAGCCAGCTGCTGATTATGAAACTACAGTTCTTGATACAGGCCCATGAGCCTAAGGGGCCCATGGAGGATGAAAATAGCGGCTATATATATCACCAACTACCGAAAATCTTAGCTACGGCTCTGTTAAGGGCCCATCAATCCAACTTACACATGGGCCCACTGACTTTTCGCTACGCCAGCATTGTACCTAGTCAGTTGTTGGATGGTTGACCTGCTGAGAATCGCAGCAGTTTCTCATCCTTTGTATGATTAAAGAACTGTTACTATGGCAAGAACATCTGCTGCTTGCCTTCAACTGGGTTTTCATGGTTTTCCCACTACTTGGTGTGGATGCACAGCTAAGTTTCCAACAAGTCATCACACAGATTCTGACTTCCAAGGACCTATATGCCTAATGAGCATTCAGTCTAAGGCAGACATGCATAGACTTGTTGACAACAAGGGCTACAAGAACCAAAAAGACATGAAAGTTATCTATCATATTTAAAGAATTTAATTTGCATTGATTTAACAATTGTTTTAGTATTTGGTTCAATGTTTGTAGTGGCCAAGCGCAAAATTGATTCTAAATTTTCTAACACATGGTGGAACGGGCCGCCAGCAGCCTTGGATCTTTGGTCTAAGGGACCACAAAGAACTCCGGATAAATCTTTGAGACAATGTATGATGTCTATGTAACAAAATATGTGCTTTAATGCAACAATAAATACGTTTTGTAAGCTTCTTAGATAGTTGGATGGGGAGCAGAAGAAAATTTCCAAAAGGTGCTATGTGCTCAATTGCTGAACTGGGGATCATTGAGCTCATTAGTAGCCGACTAGGGCTCAATCAATTTCCATAAATTCTGCTAAGTTTGACGCGATAAACTTCAATTTTACATATTCACATAGTCAATGGTTTTCGGGTTTTTCGGATAAAAACGAAAACATTGAACCTTTGCTTATCTTCTCAGCTTTTAAATGCAATTCAAGTTATTTTTAGCTCCGCACTGACAAATCTGGATTCGCGCCAAACAATTATTGACTTTAATTCACTTGTTATGCTATTGATTCTCACACTCTTCAATTTACTTTTTTTTCCCTTCCTATATTAGGTATTATTATTATTATCATTATTAATATATATTTTTTTCTTTACAAAAACAAGAAATCTTTTTAAGCTTTATTATTTCCCTCTTTTCTCGTTCCGTTTTCATTCGAACAAATTCCCAACCTTCTTTCCTCCCTCCCAACCGTTGGGAATATACAGACACCATAAAGATCGTTTTCGTTCGCAACCAACATCTGGTCTCATATAAAGGATAAATGAAATGCTTGAGGAAAGGAGCAAGAAGAAAGTAGTTTCATTTCAATTGCTCCCAATGCACTTCCATATTATCACATTGCACACCTGATATGACAATACCTACAGCAGCAATATACCTGATAAACGCATTTCACTCCATATAAAAGGTAAATGATAGTCGTATAATACATTTTTAAATTGTTAATTAACAATTTCTGCTGAATATTCATCTAGCAATGGGTTTAATTACATGTAAATTAACTGGTGCAGATGTCTTTTTTTTGTCTCCTGTTTATTCATGACCACTATTGCCTGTTTATGGTAAATTCAACCATTTTCTTAAATTAAGTGTAAAGTTAATGACAAGGGACTTATGGAGTGTCTTAATTTGCATATTACAATAATGTATTGAATATGAGTTTGGAGGTTTGTTGGTATTTTGATGGCAGATTGGTTAATTTTGTTTGGTAGTCACCAATGGCATCATCGAAATGAATTAAGTTAGTTAGTGATGATTCAGCAAGATATAGTCTTGCTGTTGCTGGATTCAGCAAGATACAGTCTTGCTGTTTCTGGATTCAGCAAGATACAGTCTTGCTGTTGCAGGATTCAGCAAGAGATTGTTTTACTGGCCTAAGGACCTCGTGGGCAGCGAGATCGTTTGCTATTCATATTAGCTTGCACTACGTACATGGACTTTGCTGTGACAGTCTAGGTCATGTCCATTTTCGGTTCCAGGAGCGTAGGCAACATGTACGGCCTTGCGATGTGCATGTTGCTGGTTCGTTCAGAACTGGGGCCCGCACGGCATGGATACGGGTAAATAACAAGTAAATAACAAAACAAGACATGTTTGCTGCTCTAGTGTTTTTGATCAATAATGCAATTGAATTTGTATGGTAAAAATGGCGGCTATGGCTGTTTGCACAGGATTAAATTATGGTGTCACATGATTCCTATTCTTTATCTATATCCTCCCAATGGATATTATAATCCTTAGTTATTGAGGGTCTAAATGTTTAAAGGATCAACTAACATACTGAATCTCGCTGCTTCAGTTTTTTCCCAAGGCTTGCAGCAGCGAATGACGGGACTGGACAGAAACATGACCGGAGCGCTGGCACTCCGGCAACGGTCGTCTATTTAACAGGCTAGAGGTTTGTTCGTTATCGGAATTAACCAGAAAATTGCTCCGCTAACTAAGAACGGCTGTGCAACAGCTTAAATGACTTCATGAGTGCACTCAGTGTTTTTCTTATGATGCCGGACTTGTAAGACATACTAGCTGCATTTAAAAAGTTGTTTAGCCTGGTTTATATGATTTAAGCCAGTTGTCTGACAGCTGATAAAGTCGTAGAACACATTATAAAGCATACTGGAAAGTGAATCAATGGGGTTAACTGTTGTGTAGACTGTGGTAGAAAAATGGCATGGAAATTTGATGACTCAAAGCAAATCCTGTATGAAGTGTTTTTGATGTTCTAGTTCTTTTGTAAGTTGATTTATCTATGTACATACACCTTATCTTTAAACTGACACCTGTTGGCAGCACAGACTGTGGAACAAACTGGTCTATTAAATCCAACGTTTATGAGAGTAATCAAGTATCAGTTTAACTTTGTTGTGGCAATTAAGCACACAGATAACTTTCATGAGACCAATCTTTGCGGTTAGCGGCTTTTGATTTTTTTACTAAAATGTTTGGAATTTTGGTCTTTTTGGCCAATATATTTATGTTTTTATATTACAGTGTATCCCAAAAGTATGCAGAAATATGGTTTAACCTTCTAACATCTAGTCAGGTGGGAATATATTACTATCTTCAAGAAATATCGATCATAAACAAGTAATAAAATATTATGTAAGTTGTTTGACAAAATTTTATTTTGCAGCTCAAAATCATTGTCCCAAATTTATATAGAAACATACAAAAGCAGTTGAAAAATTGCTT
Organism: Strigamia transsilvanica; assembly: GCA_034701245.1. NCBI lineage: Eukaryota > Metazoa > Arthropoda > Chilopoda > Geophilomorpha > Linotaeniidae > Strigamia > Strigamia transsilvanica. The sequence continues at coordinate 14,822 of JAQIXU010000762.1, read as the reverse complement.
GCTGAGTATGCAAATTAGTCCACACAGCTAATTTTCTTTGTTCAGAGTGAAATGGTTTTCTGTGGGTTTTCCAGTACAGGCACTCCAGAAAGTCGTTCCACAAACCGTTAAAAGGGATGTGGATTATCTTAAAGTTTTGAAATACTGTTTAGCACTTTTATATTGCTGAACTAGAAGTTGCACAGTTCAAATGTAAACAATTCTCACATAAAATGGTAATGGATTTCTCCATAGGGAGAAGGCAAACACATGATGGAAATCATGAAAAGTATGAAAGCAAGTTACATGTCACAAATATGATGGAATAGACTACATGTAGGATGAACAGCACTCGATTTGGGAATACTTGACATGTAAGTAATAGGTTTTATGTGGTACATCAGACCTCGTCTTGGCATTACAAGCAGCCTCAACTTTCAGCTAGCATCTGACTGTTCTTTTCACAATGACTGTAAGAAATGACAGTAATGCAAGAACACTGAATTGTGAGAGATGACTGTAAAGTAGAGATAGACATCAACAAGAACAGAAACAACATAAGTAATTATGGTTGATTAAAACACTTGCTATTGAAATGACCCACAGTCCATGGTCCTTTTGTTTTACCTGTCTTTGTTGTTTTGTGGCGCCACCTTTAGTGGTGTGTGAATAAATCAATCTTATGCAAATTTTGACAATGTCCAAAGCTTCCCTTTAATATACGCTTCAATTGAACTATACAAAACGCGAGGAGAACACAACCACCGGCAATTTCAAAACCAATTTCTTTTAACAGTCACATGATCAATTCACAAGACATGACCACAATACTTCCTTGCTGTTATTGCTAGTGTGAAGATACTATTGTGTTAAGATGAGGCATCATCCTTTATTAATAGTGTTGGGCATCTAGGAGGTCAAGGTTTCTATTCGTGCAGTCTATCTTCATTTGTATTGGTTATCACCACTCTTTAATCAACCCATGGGTTAGTCTGGTGTAGAGTGGCCCATCAGGTCAATATCACTAGTCTCTTGATAACCTCTTTGTTCATCCCATATTTAATCTGTTAGATAAAGAAGAGAAGGATCCACCTGGGATTAAAATTCAATGCTTTCTTTTTCTCTCCCTCCCCCCTTTTTATTGCTATTTTGGATGTTGCATTTATATATATTGTTATTTCATAATAATAAGTGTATTATTTAATGTCTTGTTATTTTAACCAATCCTTGTGTGACAGCTATAATATTTCTGTTGTTTATTTGTGTGACAAGTATTGATTTCTATAGTTCTTCGTTTTCTTTTTTAGTGTATGTAGTTCAGTTTGTGGTTGTTCCTTTAATATAGTGAACATTGTTTTTGCAAATCACTACGAAATAGACTCTGTTGCTTTCTGTGGTTGGTTTTCGCAAACCTAATACAAGAGGAACCCGCCGTGAAAAGGAGGAACACTACAATTGGACACGGCATTTATGTCACACATCGCAGCGCTTAAAAGGGAACTGGCGATACTCGGACCAAACTACAATTCTTCTTGAGTGGTGCATCAGAAAACTTATGCATTATCTACACACGTTTGCTCGACCATTTGTTCATTGTGCGCGGTCATACAGCAAAAATCGGTTGATATTTTGTTGAGGGACTTTTCCCTGTTAGTTTAAGTTCTCTGGTAGCTGCTAGAATGTAAGTTGACCAGATAGATGCGAACAAATGCCATTATGGTTAAAAAGTTACAAAATGGAGTGCGAGTAAACAATAAATAAAATGAAAGAAAATAAAAAGTTTGGTGGAAAAAAGAACTGAAATTTGAGTGGTAGTCCATTTCCCACTCATCTTGAAAGTCTTCTCAACTCCAACTCGTGTTCGCCTAATCCCTGAAGGCCTGGCGCATCCCGAACGTGAAGATGAAGATAAATCGACACACGGACCAATATAGAACGTTGCTCAACTTCTTCATTTTATATCATCGTTTCTTTTGTGTGTACGTACTGGAGTACATGTTCAGGAAAAGTTTGCTTTTTGCATTTTTTAAAAATCAATTTTAAAAAATGCATATATACTTTTATATTTACTTTTATGTATATTTTTATATATACTTTTATATATACTTTTATATATACTTTTATATATATATTTTTATGTATACTTTTATATGTATTTTTATATATACTTTTATATATATTTTTATATATAAATGTAATTTAAGGTATATATTATTTGATTCATTGACAAAGTTTAATTTTTCATCCATCTGTTTGTTTTGATGAAAAATATAATGTGAATTTGGAACATGTGTTTCGTTTCCATGTAGCATATAGGAAATTAAGAGAAAGAAATGAAAATTAGAAATAAGAAAAAGAAAAAGAAAAAAGAAAATTAAATTGGTTCAGGGCATTTCCATTAAAGCTGAAGGTTTTTTATTCCTCTATTATTTTTTTCTTCTTCAAAATTTGAAATATAATTTGCTCACATTTTATTTCTTTTTTTGTAGGTATTTTTTTTTATTCTTTTGATTCTCCTTGATTCTCCTTGATTGCAAATTGAGAAGATTTTGAATTGATAAATAATCCAATCAAAATTCTAAATGTTTGGTGCTGTCCAAATTAAGGTTTTGTATTTGATGTTTTGGTTTTGGTTTTTGGGTTATGCTTTTTTGTTTTTGGTTTGGGTTTTGGTTCTTCGTATCCCATTAGATTCTTGTTATTGAATATGCAGTCAGTGCAATTTCAATAATTATTTTCTTAAAGAACACTTCTCTAAAACTTCTTATTTTATGCAGAATTTGGAAATTGGATAAAATTAAGTTCAATGACCATTTCCAAACTTCACACCAACCAACAAAAAATTAAAGGTTTAAGTTCACTTATCAGCCGGACTTTTATAAAAATAACATTTCAATTTCCTTTCAGTGATCTTTCAAAAATCATTTTCCACAAAATTATTTAAACCTAATACTACAAACACTTGATTTCCCCTAGTTTCAAACTGCAACAATGACACAAAATTATCTCAGCTTTTCATGATTGATTTCCTATTTTACATAAGTTTATTGTTTATTCAAACATAATCAGTTGGTTAATCCAATTTCTGATTTACTTTTTTGCTGACACTAATTAAACCTAAATCATTGACATGAAACAGATGTCAAGCTAAAACGAAAATGACAGCTCAAACTTCTTCCACAAACTCAAAAATATTATTTCTACACCATAAACTCTGTAACTCAATGCAATTCACTTTCAAAAATAAAAATAAAAAAAACTTGCATTTCTTACCTGCAATAAGAATTGTTGCCAAAATGACATGCAGCAAAAATGGCTTCCAGCAATGAACCAAATTCATCTTTATCCTTGGATGATGTTTGAAAACTAGTTTGTTTGTTATAGATTTTTTTCTTTGTTTTTTTAGCCACTCCACTCAGCTCTCTACCTCAATCTCATGGCAGCCAATGCTGTAGTGTCCTCCAACTACCCGCAGCTCACTGAGCTCATGCGCCGACTGACGACGGCTCTATATACCCACGTAGGACCTCTCACCCATCACCCTACCTAAAATCGATCGAAAACTAGCAAAATGAGAAGTATCTTCTCTTTCCTCAGGTTAAAATTCTCCGACAACAGGTAAGTTGAGATTCAATCAAATTTTTATTGAAAATTTCTATTTATCTCTACAATTTATAGAAATTTGAATAAATTCTTTTTTTTTTTAATGAATTTAATGATTTTAAAGGGAAGTTATGAATACCCATTATTATCTTTATTAAAAATATAATTTAAAAAATAAATTGGGAATATTTGGTGGTTTCTTTTCTGGTTACAAAAATGGACCGGTTAAGTAAAAAATTGCACTTTTTTGGGTGCAAACAATTAATTTCTAACAAAATATCGTTGAAATTGACTTTAATTAAAGTTTATTTGTACTATTTATGAGTGAAGGTGTTTTATTGTTGTTTATAGTTATGATTTTGTAGTTGTTTGTAATTATGATTTTGTAGTTGTTTGTAATTATGATTTTGTAGTTGTTCATAATTATGATTTTGTAGTTGTTCGTAATTATGATTTTGTAGTTGTTCATAATTATGATTTTGTAGTTGTTCGTAATTATGATTTTGTAGTTGTTTGTAATTATGATTTTTAGTATGATAGAACTAATATTCAAAACTATTGAAAGTTGACTGAGCCAACAGGCCTTGGTGGCAAAATCTTAAGGGGTATCAAAATTGAAAATAATTACAGAGGAGCCAATTTGTTCAAAATAATTAAAACTGTTTGATGACTTTTGGAGAGTAATGGAATTTTTACTACCCACCTTCACTTATCTTTCAATCGAGGAAGGTATGTCTTCTTACGTTGACAAATCTCTCAGTCATCGACCGGGTTTCAACAGATTGCAGTGTGATGGTTGCTTTCTAGAGCCCTAAGTACAACATACTATTGGCATCTTAGCTTGCATCCTCAACCGGAAATTTAAACTCCTCTTGTACATAAGTACAAAAACTGATGTGATGTCAGGCTTCTAAATTGTTATCAGAATTATTCTAAAGTGTGTGCAAATGACTGTTAAAAATTAGTTGTATATTGTTACAAAGTAAATACAGAATTTTATTTGCATTACAATTGCATTGATTTAACAATTGTTTTAGTATTTGGTTTGATTTTTGTAGTGCCCAAGAGCAAAATTGATTCTAAATTTTCTAACACATGGTGGAATGGGCCGTCAGCAAGTCAACAGAGGGCCGCGGGAGGCCCACGGTCTGTGCATCCCTGATTTAAAGTATTTGTAATAATGGTAAAGTGTTACACATTTGGGCCACTGTAACTTATCGGTATTTAATTACTTTTTTAGCAGTGACAAAATGTAATTTCCATTACCGTTATGTAGTGAAAACATTATTTCATGTTGCATTATTGCAACATATTTACGGTGTATGGAGTAATGTTTAGTTTATACAAAAAAGTCATATTTACAGACAGACACAAAGTGAAGATGGCGGATGACAAGTTGAATCTAGACAAACTGAGAGTGAAGATCATTCTATCTTTAGCCTGTCAACAATCCAAAGGTCGATATGACGTCAGGAAAAATCCTTTAACACCTCTTAGTGATAATAAACCCTCACCTCATTTACCCTAAATGTTTTTGACTACTGAATAAGGCCCGAAAGAGTTGAAAACGTTTTGGGTATTAATTGATCACATTTTACGTGTATACTTTAGTAATGTCACAAACAAGGAATCAAGAATTCAACAGATAGTTACATGATAAACAGAAGATTTAGATAAAAGTGGTTGTAGAGTACATTGACAATCGTGGTAAATTGTCAGTTTTAAGCTCAGCGACAATTTCTTGACCACAATTGTACAATTCTGGGCGCATTTACAGTCTAAGTATGTGTTTATAATAGTTACAAAACAGTGCTCACTGCTGAAAAAAATGCAATTAAAACCACAATACGTTTCAGGGGCTGGTTTAAAGATTCTTGCAGTTCTAGTTGCAGGAGATGGGTACCATGTGGTGGCAGGGGCCAACAAATTCCAAAAAAAAAAGATTTAAGGAAAAGGGCTGCCAAAAGGGTGCCACAGGCCATAAATCTGCTCCTGTATAAGCTGTTAGATGATTGTGGTTTCAGTTTATGGTATGACAGATTTGCTGGATTTATTATGCTTGTCTGCCATTGTTATTTGATGTTTGATTTGCTAAGAAAACAAATTGTGTGTTTGTATCTGGCAGAAATGTCAGTATGTTGCAAATTTGTGAATGAAAAACTAGAAATAAGTTTGAACATATGATGGAATTTAATAAAATAAATATAGACAGTGGGAAATTTTGCCATTGCATAAATTAGTTATAAATATTATATAGATTATATTTCTGAAAAGGTTTGATGAATTTTTGAAAAGGAATTTCTGATTTATTGATAAATGTTACAATTTTGTAGAATTATTTTCTATCTTCTTTAAAATGTTTTTAGCATTTTGAGTTGTTTTTTTTCCCCACTAAATGGGATGATTGATTAAGCCTATATTTTTAAACTAGAAAGAGAAGGATTGAGTCTGTATGGGAGAGAAGATCTATGTTCAGTATGAAATTTTAATGTGGTTCTATCCTAGATGCTACACACAGCTTGTGGATTTTTTTTTTAGCAAAAAAAGATGAATTTTAAATCAGTTTTTGTTTTTTTAAGAATTGGAATGAGATTTTCTAAGGTAAATAGTTAATTTTTAATACAAGTAGGTTACAAACATAGTCTAACTCTAAGCTTATGTGAGTTTTTGATTAATTTTTATAATGTAATTTTGATACAAGTATATTTTATCTTCACATACAATAGTCCGGCCCTGACTGTTGCTTTATAGACATATCAATTACTACGTTTACATGATCATAGTTTTCCAGATAAGCCAAATTCCGAATTTTTATTTTCTAGAAAACTTTATGCGTTTACATAGCATTAGTTTTCTGGTAAACATGACGTCATACGTGAGAAAGTGATAAATTACCCATAATGCAGTTTGCTTAACTGGAACAACAAAATGGCTGTCGATCTATTTCAGCCCCTAAACAAACCAAATTTAGCGCATTGTTTAATGCATGAATAATATAATTGAATTATGCAAAAAATGATATATTTTGGAATGTATTATTTCGGCGAATCTAGAAATATATTGTAAAAAATATTTTTGAACCATGTTGGTTAAGCCGGTGTGATCACAGCACGTAAATGTAATTACGCTTTAAACCAATGGTTGTGTTGTAATTCCAGTCTTTAAGGTGTATTCTATGGCTCAGGTGCAATAAAATGCAAAGAGGTTTTATAAAACACAACATGCACACTCGGCAGTTTATTAGCCTCTAACAAAATCATTCAAACTCGTCCTTCTGCCTCCTTTTCACCTGGACGCCGCCATTTCGACTCGTAATGATGCATCACCAACTCCAAAATCACAGAAAAACTCTTTTAAATTAATGGCGCAGTGGAAGCGTGCTGGGCCCATAACCTTTGTTGTAATTCCAGTCTTTAAGGTGTATTCTATGGCTCAGGTGAAATAAAATGCAGAGAGGTTTAGAAAAACACAAATGCACACTTGGCAGTTTATTAGTCTCTAACAAACTCAATCGAAACTATTACCGATAAATAAAAACTACAGTAACAATGAGTAACTCTTGAAAGTACAATAACTCCTAACTAACTCTTGAAACTACAGTAACTCATAAGTAACTCTTGAAACTACAGTAACTTATAAGTAACTCTTGAAACTACAGTAACTCATAAGTAACACATAATAAATTAAAACACAAATAACAATTATCGAATACTACAACTCGTTAATTCTTAATTTTAAAAGCAACCATGTCTATGACATCATGTTTGTCCTGCAGCTCTTCTCTGAAGGTATTTTCCTAAGTCTGAATTGATCTTGTCCAATTGTTGCTTGAGCAATCCCTTTGCTTTGATTATTAGTTGCTCGGTCAGTTCAGCTTGATATGCCACCAACTTACTTTGGTATTTGATCCAAGCGAATGGGTTATAACTGGTAGGTGGTGGTGGAAAGTTCGACAATTCAGCATTAAATTTAGCAATTATGACAGATTTGATTTCGTCATTGATTCCTAGTATATTGTTGACGATGGCATCAAAAGCCTTCTTGACGGTCTCAAGAACAAGACCCCGGTTTTCAGCTGCGCGTCTCTGAAGAATAGTGTCAACGTCTGGTACTTCAAAGAACATGCGCTTGGAAATACCATTTTTAAGTACGAATGCTTTTGCTTTGGCTACAATGTCTTCAATAACAAATTTGCCATAGATTCGAAAATCATTGAGGTAAACATCTCTGTAATGGGATTCCATGAGATCCCAGTCCTTTGGAGTTGGGTATGTACTCGTTGTTTTAACAAGTTCATTGCTAAATTCTAAATGTTGCTCCTTTGTGATACCGGTAATCTCATCCAAAGCTGAATCAAGTTTTTCTTGCAGTGCTGTGAATATCTTATCATAACCAGGTAAAAATCGAACTTCAGTCGATCCATAGAACATTCGCTTGGAAATACCATTTTTAAGTACTAATGCTTTGGCTTTGGCTACAATGCCATCAATAACAATTTTGCCGTAGTTACGAAACGCAACGAGGTAAACATCTCTGTGATGGGATTGGATAAGATCCCAGTGACTTGGAGTTGGGTATTCATACATTGTTTGAACAAGTTCATTGCCCAATGCTAAATGAAGCTCCTTTGTGATACCGGTAATCTCGTCCAAAGCTGCATCAAGTTTTTCCTGCAGTGCTGTGACTATCTTATCATAACCAGGTAAAAATTGAATTTCTCTCTCATCAATTATGTCTTGAAAAACAGCAGGAAATACAATTCCAAAGTCTCGTTTAGAAACATCACTTTTGTTGTTGTTTGACGCTACTAAAACTCTAGCTTTGTTACTTTCGACCAGACCCTTTGCTTTGACCACTAATGCTTTGGTCATCTTTTCTGCATACTCACGTACCTCGCTTAGGTATTGAGGAAGTTGACTAGGTTTGATTGTCTCAATGTTGTTTGCATTGGGAAAATCTCTCAAACCTTGCAGAAGTTCTTCGATTAATTGATCCCTCTGTTCTGTGGTCAAATCGGTAACATCATTTAATGAGTTATTCAGGTTTTGTTTGAGTTCTTGAATGATATTGCTAAGTCCAGGCAATGCAACTCCAATGTAACGTTCTTCAAGCGGTAAAGTCGCTGAATGGACACTGCCCACAACGGCGAATAGAAAGAACAATGTGGCTGTAGAAACCCTCATCGTGATCAACGAGCTGTAAATTAGACAAATGGAAATTGATCTTTTTACAAATGTTATTGTAGATGTATAATCGGTTTAATGGGTTATTGCATGTTTTAGTTTTCACATAAACATATTGCTCATCATACTGCTATTGCACTAACCAAATGATACTCTACAACTTTACAATTGATGTCTTTGGTTTGGTTTGTTAGTTAAAAAGTGCAACTCCAAAAACATTGTTGCAACAGACCATAAAGTGGCAAACCTTGTCTTTTTGCATCCGACGTACCCAACTTACCATTCAGCTCAAAAGTAATAACTGCATTTAACAGTTTTCTCTCTTTCACAACTATTACTGTAACTTACAATCTAGAAAAAATAAAAATGCTTACCTGTAGCTGCTTATCAGAAGTCTGTAGCTTCACAAGTGACCTAGATGGAATGAGAGTTGCAAGAGTCTTTTATAGCGACCAATGTACATCCACAGTAGTGATAGACTAGCGAGTTGAGAAAACTGCAAACTTTTCAAGTTTTGTTTATTTGCTGCTGTTGCACTTGTTAATGGTGTGTAGTGTCAATGAGTACACAGTTTATTGCACCAAATTGCTGCATCTTGTGTTTACACAAGTGGAAACTGGTATTGAGATCATTTATCTAGAAATATCATATTTTGAAGTTGTAATCATTTCTCATATAAATTAATGTTTAACAACTATTTGACAGGAATGTTTTTGATAATTATTGAGGAAATTAATACTAGGCACATTCATAAAGTCATTTAGACTTGTTTACATTTTTTAAACTAGTCTAAATGAAAGATTTTACATGTTAAATTTGATATTTAGTCTGGTTTAAAATTCTTTGCTACAAAAAAGTTGCTTTTACCAGATTTTAGCTTTATTTGTTATGCAAACTAATTTACAGTGACAATTTGAGATGCCTGTGCTATGCTGTAGAAACAGTTGAGACATTGGAAGATATTTAAGAATGCTTAGGAAGAGACTTCTTATACCTGGATAATGTGTCTAAAACTAGGAAAGACCAAAGTTTTGCATTTAAATTACAATCTTTATTAGCAGTTACAACTCGTTATTTCTTAATTTTAAAAGCAACCACGTTTATGTCATCATGCTTGTCCTGCATCTCTTCTCCCAAGGTATTTTCCCAAGTCTGGATTTACCTTGTCCACTTGTTCTTTGAGCAAATCCTTTGCTTTGATTATTAGTCTCTGGGTTAGTTCTCCTTGATATGCCACCAACTTGCTTTGGTATGAGACCCAAGCGAATGGATTGTAACTGGTAGGCGGCGGTGGAAAGTTCGACAATTCAGCATTAAATTCAGCAATAATGACAGATTTGATTTCGTCATTGATGCCTGGTATATTGGTGATGATGGCATCAAAAGCCTTCTTGACGGTCTCAAGAACAAGACCTCGGTCTTCAGCTGCGCGTCTCTGAAGAATAGTGTCAACGTCTGGTACTTCGTAGTCTTCTCCCAGAGTTCCCTTGACAAGCTTGACGGCCTTATCAATAAATTCCCTTGTCAGGTCGATGTTGTATACTGCAAGTTCGTGGAAGTATTTGGTCCATTTGATAGGATTGAAGAAGTCGAAGAACTGAAGAGGCGGCAATGGCATCTCCGACAACTTTTGTTTGAACTCTTCAGCAAGAGCTTCTTGCTGTTCAGTCGTAAGTCCGGTAACTTTTTCAAGAAGGTTTCGGATGGTTTGGACCATGCGGTGATGCATATCCGTGACAAAAGATGGAACAGATATTTGGCGTTTTTCCACCGTGTTGGAATCAGTGATCACGTTGTTGGTGACTCTTTTCACTATATCCCTGGCTCTGTTTAGAATCGTCTTGGTTAGTTTCAGAGCATGGTTTGTCAGCTTTCCAGCAAAAGACAGCCATCTAAGTGGATTGTAGAATTCGGATATTGGTGGCTGAGGAAAGTTATCTAGTCCATTTTTGAAATCTTCTACCAATTCATCATTTTGGACCTGGGTCAGACCGGATATCGTTCCAAGAGCCCTTACAACTTCACCTACAAGCTTGTTGTATAAATTCTGGACAAGTTTGTCAAACATTTCAAGTGCCTCAATTTTACGGGTTTTAACATTGACTTTGACATCGACATTGCCAATTACTTCTTCACCTTTCTTCACCAACTCTTCGGCTTTTGTCACGATTTCTCCAATTGTCTTTTCGCAGAATTCTTTAATTTTCTTTAGAAATTCTGTAAGCTGTTTTGGTTTCAGAACATTCACATTTTTAAGATCAGTCCGTTGTTCTAATTGGGTCTTGAATTCATCAATGAGTTGTTGTTTAATTTCTTCACTCAGCCCAGATACTTTGTCTAGTGCGCTATCGACTAAAGTCTCAAGTTGCGCAACAAATGCTTCGGGATTTAAGGTTTTACCAACTTCATCTACAATACTATCAAGTTCACCTAGAATGCTTCCAACAATGCCTTTGGCAAGTTGTGTTGCTGTTTTCAACAGTGTGCCAGTCAATTCCAATGCTGTACTTGCTACTTCGGAAGACCACTGAAGCCACTTGAAAGGGTTGTAGAATTCTTTAAGCGGTGGGACCGGCAGGCTTGCTAAACCAGCTGAGAACTCAGCGACTAATTGGTCAACATGATTTTTAGTCAAACCAGATATCTGTTGAAGAGATGTGCGGAACTTGTTGGTAAGAGAGTTATACAAACTGCTGACTTTGTTTTCAGTCGATCCAAACAACAATCGCTTGGAAATGCCACTGTTGTTAATATCCACAAAGGCTTTGGCTTTGGCTACAAGTGCATTGACAAGGCTCTGACCAAATTGACGAAGGTCACCGAGGTATTGAGCAACGTTGCTGGGTTTTAGCAGCTCCCAGCCGTTGATAGTTGGGAAATTTTTCATTTGCTGTACAAATTCATTGACCAATTCTAAATGTTGCTCGGTGGTCACACCGGTGATCTTGTACAAGGCTGCATCAAGTTTTTCTTGCAGAAATATGACTACTTTATCAAAACCAGGTAAAAATCGTGATTGACGTTGTACCTCTCCAATGTCTCGTTTAGAAACACCGCTCTTGTTGAGATCGGCAAAGGCTTTGGCTTTGGCAAGAAGCGCATTAACAAGATTTTTGCCAAAATCACGTACATCTTCGATGTATTTTTCCATGTTTCCTGGTATAATGACCTGCCAGGTGGGGGTTGGAAATTTTTGCATCTGATTTACAAAGTCATCGACCAATTCCTTGTGTTGTTCTTTGGTAACACCGGTGAGTCTGTACAAGGCTTTATCCAGATTATTTTTCAAGAACTCAACTATTTTGTCAACGCCTGGTAAAAATCGTGCTTGGCGTGTGATTCCTTTTCCTTGCTTGTTACTTTCGACAATACCCTGAGCTTTAGCCACCAAGGCAACGATCATCTTATCGGCGTAGTCGTGGATCTGTTGTAGATATGCATCAAACTGGCTGGGCTTGACTGTATGGATTCCGTTGGCATTTGGGTAATTTCTCACACCCTGCAGAAGTTCTTCTACAAGTTGAATTCTCTGTCGTCCGGTTAAACCGTTAACTTTTTGTAAGGCATTGTTAATCTTTTCTCTGACTTCTTCGATTAAGTGGCTAAGTCCGGGCAGTGCATTTCTAGTGGATCTTCGGTTGTTCGATGCTGCTAAAGCTCTAGCTTTGGCAAGAAGTGCATCAATAAGATTTTTACCAAACTCACGGACGTCATCGAGATATTTTATGATGTAGCCTTTTATCGGTGGAAAGTTTTTCATTTGACTCACAAATTCATCGACCAATTCTTGTTGCTGAGCTTTAGTAAGGCCAGTGATTCCAAACAAAGCTTTTTCAAATGTTTTCTTCAGAAAGCTGAGGACCTTGTCAGTTGTTGGCGAGTGTTGGATTTCACGCCTGTCTGTTCCTTCAGATTTGACCAAACCTTTTGCTTTGACCACTAATGCTTTGGTCATCTTTTCTGCATACTCACGTACCTGGCTTAGGTATTGAGGAAGTTGACTAGGTTTGATTGTCTCAATGTTGTTTGCATTGGGAAAATCTCTCAAATCTTGCAGAAGTTCTTCGATTAATTGATCCCTCTGTTCTGCGGTCAAATCCGTAACTTCATTTAATGAGTTATTCAAGTTTTGTTTGAGTTCTTGAATGATATTGCTAAGTCCAGGCAATGCAACTCCAATGTAACGTTCTTCAAGCGGTATAGTCGCTGAATGGATGCTGCCCACAAGGGCGAAGACAAAGAACAAAATGGCTGATGAAACCCTCATCGTGATCAACGAGCTGTAAATTAGACAAATGGAAATTAAATGCACTAACCAAATGATGCTCTACAACTTTAAAATTAATGTTTTTGGTTTGGTTTGTTGGTTAAAAAGTACAACTTCAAAAACATTGCAACAAACCATAAAGTGTCAAACTTTGTTTCTTTGCATTCGACGTACTCAACTTACCATTCGAAAAGTTTATTGACACAAACATATAAACAGTTTAGCTAATATTTCAGGTAGAACAGACTTGTGGACCATCATGTAACCATATATTTATTATACTGTAAGACTGCATGAATGTTTGCTATTGGCTGACCACAGCCTTTCCTTCTATATACTTTCACAAACTTAACTGTCTTACCACTTTATTTCTCCCACAATTCACTATGTTCTTGCATCACTGTTATCTCTTACTGCTAGAGTAAACACAATGTAAACCTGGCTTCAAAGGCAAACAATGGTGGTGAGAGAAATTCTCCCAATGAGCTTCAGCCGGTAGTGCCCTGCACAAAGGCGCTTGATTATGAGGGTGCTATTTTAGAACAATAGTACACTTTAATGCACTATGGGTGTGCTGAAAGATAACCTTGAAGAAGGCACCTCCTATCCACTGAATGGCCTTGGAGAGCCTGACCAACAGATTAATAACTTTGGATCGAAGTTTAGATGTTTGCCGGCTTTTAAGACACTTCTTAGGTTATGAATTTGTCTTAAATTTTGTAACTGATTTCTCAACCAGCAGCTCAAAAGTAATAACTGCATTTAACAGTTTTCTTTCTTTTACAAATATTATGTTACAATCTAGAAAAAGTACAAATGCTTACCTGTAGCTGCTTATCAGAAGACTGTAGCTTCACAAGTGACCTAGATGGAATGAGAGTTGCAAGGGTCTTTTATAGCGACCAATGTACATTCACAGTATTGATAGACTACCGTGTTGAAAAAACTGCAAACTTTTCAAGTTTTGTTTATTTGCTGCTGTTGCACTTGTTAATGGTGTGTAGTGTCAATGAGTACACAGTTTATTGCACCAAATTGCTTCATTTTGTGTTTACACAAGTGGAAACTGGTATTGAGATCATTTATCTAGAAATGTCATATTTTGAAGTTGTAATCATTTCTCATATAAATTACTGTTTAACAACTATTTGACAGGGATGCTTTTGAAATTAATACTAGGCACATTCATAAAGTCATTTAAACTTGTTTAAATTTTTTCAACTAGTCTAAATGAAAGATTTTACATGTTGAATTTGATATTTAGTCTGATGTAAACTTCATTTGTTATGCAAACAAACACTAGGTGCATTCATAAAGTCATTTAAACCTGTTTAAAAATTTTAAACCAGTCTAACTGTAAGATTTTACATGTTAAATTTGACATTTAGACTGGTTTAAAAAATCTAAAAAAGTTTAAATAATTTTTATGAATGAGCCTAGTGACAATTTGAGGTGCCTGTGCTGTAGGAACAGTTGAGACATTGGAAGATATTTAAGAATGCTTAGGAAGAGACTTCTTATATCTTGTTTGCACCAGACTCTAGTTCTGGTTCTTAGAGCGAACGCATCTAGCCCAAAATTATCTAGTTTAAAAATGTTTAAACCACAACCTCTGGAAAAAAATATTTGAACAGTCACCACATGCACTGATCTGAACCCAAAATGACTTTTTTGGACTTAACCCTTAAAAGGCCGTATACATTTTGGCAACAGTAATAACGATGTGGGGTCCTCAAGGGACCCCACGTTAAATAATTGTAGAATTGAAAATAAAAAATAGATATGTTTAA
>JAQIXU010000761.1:0-25322 GCA_034701245.1 Strigamia transsilvanica | reverse complement strand
CATTAAAACCAAAATAAAAACATTAAAACCAAAATAAAACCATCAAAAGACCAAAATAAAAACTTTAAAACCAAAATGAAAACATTAAAACCAAAATAAAAACATTAAAACCAAAATAAAAACATTAAAACCAAAATAAAACCATCAAAAGACCAAAATAAAAACTTTAAAACCAAAATAAAATCATCAAAAACCAAAATCAACACATTAATACCAAAATAAAACCATCAAAGAACGAAAAAAAAAACATTAAAACGAAAATAAAACAATCAAAAACATTAAAACCAAAATAAAACCATCAAAAAACCATTAAAACCGAAATAAAAACATAAAAAACCATTCAAACAAAAATAAAAACATCACAAAACCAAAATTAAAACGTCAAAAAAACAAAAATAAAACCATCAAAAAACCAAAGTAACAACATCAAAACCCATCAAAAGCATTAAAACCAAATTTCCTAACTTGTAACAACACGCTATCGATGGGTGTTTGCACTTCCAAACTCAAATTATACGCCGCATCGTCGCGATTCAGACTAAACTTCTCATTCACATTAAACGTCGGCGTCACCGAAACCGTTCCTTCCTTACTCTGAAGCAACGACTGATACTTCTCCCGCTCCTGCATCACCTGCTGCTGCAAATCCTCCAACTCAGACCTAAAAAACCAAGCAAAACCAATCACCAAACCATATTCCAACCGAAAACCAACACCCCAAACGAACATTAGATTCGCAACATTAAATCGGTGCAGTTTCTCGCTCTCTTTACACGTTTCTAAGTGCACCCCGAACACATTCCCTAAAAGCAAAACAAACAAGTGCGTAACAAAAAAAACGCTTTTCAAACACAAAACAAAAATTAATTTAAAAATCTACCTCAAAATCAATATTTTTTCAAACGATTCGATTTGCATTGGATTCACTTCCAAATCAAGACTTAAGTTTCTGTCAGCCGATTCGGTCGTGAGGCCAACAAACCACCCTAACGTCGAAATACACAAACAAAACGATCAAATTCGACGCACAAACAGGTCGGGGAAATTATTTTGAATTGGTAATAAATTCACCGCTGTACGTCGTGGCGACGATTTCGAGGAAATCGTCGCTGCCGACGATGCCGCCTTGGATCGATGTGATGCTCTCGGCGCAGGTTTGCGAGTAGATGAGCTTCGGTTCGTCGCCGTCCATCGTTTCGTACATCTCGATCAAGCCGTCGTCGCGGCCGATCAGCATTTCCTTCGACCCGTCGCCGGTGATGTCGAAATTATCGATGCACACGACACCTAAAACAAAATAAATTTAATTACAATTAAATTTCTAATTAATTTCTAATTAATGGCGAATTAAATTCGATTTAATGTGGAATTAAATTCGATTTAATGTCAAATTAATGTCGACTTAAATTCGATTTAATTTCGAATTAAATTCGATTTAATGTCGAAATAAATTCGATTTAATGTCGAATTAAATTCGATTTAATGTCGAAATAAATTCGATTTAATGTCGAATTAATGTCGAATCAATTCCGAATTAAATTTGATTTAATGTCGAATTAAATTCGATTTAGTTTCGATTTAATTTCGAATTAAATTCGATTTAAATTCGATTTAAATTCGATTTAAATTCGATTTAATGTCAAATTAAATTTGATTTAATGACGAATTAAATTCGAATTAATGTCGAATTTAATTTAATTTAATGTCGAATTAATTTCGAACTAATTTCGAACTAATTTCGATTTTTTTTCGATTTTTTTTCGACCTCCTTTTCCTTTCGGGTTTTTCATCTCTAGGATATGCGTCGGCATTATTCGCGTTAAGGTCACGCAACCGATTTTCCCGTCCGACGTGCCGTACAGAACATCTTCGCCGTTGTCGCCGCCATCGTTATCGAACATCTGAAGCGTCGTGGCGGGTCCGGGGACCTCGACTTGGTACAACAACTCCGAGTCTTTCAAAACGCGTAAAAGCCTGTCCTGGCACGCCAAAACCGGCGTAATTATCCTGGTTTTCTCGACGGGCAAACAGACTATATCGTTGATTTTATCGCCGGATAGGAAATAATTCCGATCTTGGCAATCCTCGTATCGATTGTAAACAAAATGGCCGCACGAAAACAAATCGCTTCCACTGATATGCCTGAAAAAACACAAAAATTATCAATTTTTGGTCGAAAAATTTAAACTGCATAAATTACATGGACATTATAGGTTCCGTTAGGTTCGTGTCGAAGCCTAGAAAGTCTTTTCCCTTCTTCGTGTACCCATAAACGGTGTTATTTCGAGCTATAAAGATTTTATCTTTCGGTGTTCCCAATGCGCCGCCTAGTTCGACGCATTTTATCGCTCCCATTGGTAATGTTTTGAATAGCACCTGATTGGAATTAAATATTGGTTTTTTTAGTCGATAATTTTTTTAAATGCCGGTTTGTTTATACGTTAAGTTCGCCATCTTTTATTTGAAAACATTGTAGAATTCCATCTTCGTCGCCTATGATGACTTTTTGCACCGTGTTTAGGCCGGTTGGCGGCAGCAATTTCATCGTGCGGGGCGCCGTGGCACCCACCTGTAAATCAGAAATAAGTAAAACGACACTGAGTAACAACCGAACGAAATAATTCACCTGAAGATAATCAATCCTCGATAAATTAATCTCCATGTTGGAATGTTTCAAAACAAACACCAGCGCCAACAGCGGCAAACCCAAGAACTATTTCACTCAATGGCACCTAGTGGACGACTATAAATTTCTAAAATAATTCAATATTTAAAAAATTTTTAACTATTAATTCCAGCCGACTTTCCAATAAAAACTAAAAATATAATAAAATCAAGCGTAATTAAAATTCCGTCTAAAAATTATTTAATTGCCTCCAAAAATCTTAAAAATGCAAGAAAAATGCAAATTAACAACATTATAAAAAGCAGCAAAAATTCTCGACTTTTGCATTCAAGCAGAAGAGCTACACCGACTTTAACAGGTAAGAGGAGGAAGTAAACGCCAAATTCTATTGACTAAAATGAACTTGAATTGATTTGCATTGCTTGCACATTTATTTCCAACCAATGAAGTGAAGTATTCCTTCGAGTTTTCATTTTCATTTAATATTTTGCTGCTGTCTGGTTACGTGAAACAGGTTTCCTGTTTAAAGTAAGTTAATTGCACCTGCTGCGCACCACATTTTTAATTGCACACGTGTTACCAGCTTTCTGGTTTGGATATACCTCTTTCATTTCATTTAAATGAAATCAACTTTTTCAGTGAAAAATAACAACTCCTGTGTATGTGTAATTTCATCTTAAACTTATTTGCAGTTTTCATAGACCACAGCTGAAAATGAAGATTCTAGCATGCATTCTGGTTTTGTTGCATTTAACCGCAGAAATCAAGCCAATAACGAGTGGTAAGTCATTACATAACTTGCACCATGATCAAAAACCAATAATACAAGTAATATTTATTTTTTTCTATTTGGTATTTCAGTAAATACCACATCCACAGAAGCACCATCTGTGACCACAAGCAGCATTTCTGCTGTGACTAATTCAGTTGTGACTGAAACTGCTAAAACAGTAGCAACAAGCACTGAAAAACCACCCTCAAGTAGTCCCAGGGAAGAAATCAAGCCAGACAATGAGACTGAAGTTACTGCAGCACCAACAACTAGTTTTAATGAGACAATTCCAAGCCAAGGGAATGAAACTGATGTTGATGTAACTGCAGAAGAAGCCAGCACTAATTTTAGCTCAACTGCTCAGCAAACTGTTACAACAACATCAAGTATGGAAGGTGGCACAGTTCCAACAACAACAAAAAAGAATATTGCATTACAAACTACTGCTACTGCAATTATTGTTGTCATTTGCTGCTTTCTTTCTGTTACAGCATTTATGTAAGATGAAATCTAATTTTTATGTATTTTTTTGTTTTGTTTAGTGCTACAACTGAAGAAGTTATTCAGTTTATTGTGTAATCTATTGAATGAAATGTTTGAAATAAATTACAGTTCAGTTTAAAGTCTACTTGAGTGGTTTTTGAAGTATCAGTTTGCACAATTAATTGTATCTGGAACCATTTTTTGCTTAAATGTCTAGATTAAAAATTTGCTGATACAATTGAATTCAATTTTTATCATAAGGGTTTCCAGCCTTGAAGATAATTTTTTTTTTCCCATCAAGATTATTATAAAAATCAAGTTTGCTTACAATTAGTACACATTTTACAATAGCAACATGAAGACTGCACTGGTTTTTGTCCTTTTTGCTGTTTTAAGCCTCTCCACTGCTGATTTAAGTGGGAAAAAGCAACTTTTAAAAGGCATAATTAATACTTTCAACTTGTAAAATTCATTTGCTAACGTTTTTTTTACACCTTTGATTAGATGCTGAACATTTGCTGAAAACTTTAGAACAACTCCCACATTTGCTAGAAAACCTCAATGATGAGTTACCTTTAAAAGTAGTTCTTGGACACCCACATGCTGATGGCCTAGATTTGTTAGTACCATATTAATTTAATGAATTACGTATGTTTATTCAGCTTGATTTATTTATTTTCCATTTAACAGAGTGGAGAAAAAAGTGAAACAACTAATAGGACAACATGTTAGACGATATTTTGAAAACTTCTTGAGGAAAATTGAAGATTTGGGCCAACAAACTGGAGAAGAATTCACAAAACTTGAACATTTATTGAAAGGCAAACCAACACTTGAAAATGCTGAGAAGTTGATCTCAGAACTCATGGAACTGGAAGAAGAAAAGGACATGTTCCTGCAGATTTGTAAATATTTAACAATTTAAAAAATGGTCAAGAGTGGTCAAAATAATAAGAAAATATTTTTCCACAGTAGAAGAAATTTTTAAAAATCCAAAGAGTTTACAAGACGCCACTTTGGTATGCTAAGAATATATTTTTTTCTAATTTTAATTTTTTTTAAATTACAAAATTGCATTTATTTCTGCAGTATTCAACTGATGCAAGAGGACTTGGTCTTGGGGACACACTAGACCGCATTGTTGCATGGTTTGGTGGATTAGGCAGTTCGATTTCAGACAGTTTGGGCGACTTTAAGAACTGGGCAAAAGACGTCTTTATGAAGACTATGGACACAGCAAAACCAATAACTGATCAGATTAAAATTTTAGCATCAACGGTAAAAAAAAAATTCTATTTTTAAAAATCATAAGCCATGAATAACAAAACTTTCATTTCCAGTTCCTGAAAGGCAATTGGGACAAGCTAACTGTCAAATTTGTCACACAAGCTCTCTCATTTTTCCATCCTTATGCAGGAAAGTTAGGAGGTGCAATTGTTGAGCAACTTCTTAAGTTGGCCAAAAACAAAGGTGTTACATCATGGAATGATATTACTGTACCTCCAACTTTTTGAAATAAAACATTCAGTCATTTAGCAGTCTAATCATATAAACATAATGCTATAAAATTATTAATACTTGTAAAAAGGTTCCAATTCAAACCACCAGTACATATTCTTATTGAACATACGAATGTTATTTATCATTTTTTTGTGTTATCTTTTTTAAAATTTGCTTCACCATATGTGAAATCAAACTGTCAGTGACTCCTGTCTACTAGTGTGCTGGCTGAGCCATTTAACATGCCACACAGGGCTAAGAAACGTCATGTACATTGCAAAAATTACCTATGGTCCATGCGGCTGCTCATGGAGGCTGTGGTGGATACAACATTGCAGTAGTGAACAGGGATGTCTGTCCTCACTGGCTACCACAACTCAACTTCCATACTCTTCTCATTTTCTGCACCATTGAATCAATAAAATCAAGTGGTTAAAGTATTGGCTTAAATCACACAGAACTTATTTATTGAAATCAAAGCATATAAACATAATAAATTGAGAAGTGACTTTCTCAATAGCTTTACTGACAAGTGAGCATGTTGTGATTCTAAACCTCTAAAAAAAATTACAAAATAGTAATTTTATTTTCACTTAGATAATGATTGATTAAAACTTGTATTATAACTAATGGTACTCACTGCACAGTGCAGAATATTCTTCGGAACACCCACTTGGACATGCACTGCAAGCCCCTCCTAATTTGTACATTTCGCCTTTTTCTACATTCCCACTGGAAATTACACATAGGGACTTTACCAACTTCAAATAATACACAATATTAGCTACAGTATATCCAAACACTAAAACTTTGCTTAAATTGTAAACTAGTTTCCCCTAGTCTTTAATCACAAACTACCATCGACTTTCAAAGGGATTTACTTACCCAGGACCAAAAAGGCATGCTACAAGTTTTAAATTTTCATCCTCTTTGGGGTAAAATCCATAACCGCAGCCCACAGCTTCGGTTTGGGCCCACACCATCTATAAAACACCGGAACAAATATAACGTTGTCATCACAATGAAAACAAACAATTTTTACCTGAGAGTAATGGTTATATGTTGGACTAGCTTTAAATGGATTTATGTGTTCAGTTTTAAGCGCTGCGGCTTCATTGAACCAATAAGTTACAACATCACATACTTTTAACTCTTTGTGTGGTTTGATGCACTGAAACATGTAAGTCTGAAATCCTACAACTGGATACTTTTCTGTAAAGAATTGCAATTAATGTGAAAATTTTATAATAAAAATTTGTTTGTCCTACTAGATCTCTTGTTGCTAACATGGGGCACAGTGCACTGATCAGTGAATCTCTGAGCAATTTTTGCTAATTCTTCATCCCAAACCTGAGGATTTTAAATACTTTAGTTTTTGTCATTTAAAAAAACAAACAGAATGTTACCAGTTGTTTCATGTTAGAAGCAGAAGGTAGTCCTGTTTGATTTCCACTAGCAACTAACTGTCTTTTGTCATTCATCAGTTTGACTATTGTTTCAGCATTAGTTTTGTTAAATCCTCTTTGTTCAGGCTTACATTTCTGCAATAACATGTATTTTTAAATGATTCAAAATAGAGATGAACAAAAAAATTTGCATTTGTACATTTTCTTTATATGTGCACATGACATGGTCAGCACCAAATTCTTTGTATTCACATCCAAAAGTGGCAGAAATAATGGCAATGAATAGAACTACAGTAAAGAAACCTTAACAGAAATTAAACAAAGTCATAGTTACACATAAACATAGGGAAAACAAATGATGGCTGAAAACATATCAAGAAAAAAACCTAATACCCATTAATGTTGTTGTTGATCAACTAGTGAATAATACTTTCCTGCTTCCAATATTAAATAAATTTCATTTGATTTAGCAGCTTTCTATGCATCATTTCATCCAGGATGTAACTAGATGAAACTGTGATTTTTACTGGATCATATTATTCCGTTATCGTTTTACAATTTCTAAAATCACTAAAATTTTGTGCAGTCTAACATTTTGCTCTACTTTGCTTCATTTAGCGTCACTTTGCTCCATTTAGCTTTATTTTGATCTGTTTTGCTCTAAAATCAAGTAAAATGGAGCTAAATTGAGCAAAATTGAGCAAATTGAGCAAAACTAAACAAAACCTAGGAAAGAAAACACGTATGGCATTCATGCCATGTTACTGTAGGTTAGGTTTGGTGCTGTGATTAGATGGTAGTAGCTGATGTCGTGGCTAGGGATGCCTATAGCACAGGGATTCGTATGTCACAGAGTTTCCTCAATGCCGGATTAACCCATGTAGAAGCCCTTAGACCGTCGAAATTGTTGAAACTTATGTGCAGAGAACACACATTATCACCACCAGGTGATCGGATGGCGCAAATGTGCGCAGCATCCAGCATCCAATGAGATGCAAGATTGTAATGCCCCCTAGGTTTCTTGGGGAGAAACTAAATTTGAATAAACACTTGCTGGTTTACCTTTGTCATGCTTGTATGAAATCTGATTTGATCCAACAGAAATCTGGGGGCCTTCTTTGCACTTTGAAAATTATATCCTAATACGTTTTGAACAACAAAATCTTGATGAACCAATTTTATTAAACAAAACAGACATTGATATTTTCAAAAAATTATTGTACGATTACGATGCTGGCACTGTTTTATCAGAAACGGCAAAGTTCTCTTTCAAAATCAAATTCAATATTATTTTGATCCCTTGTCGCGGGGGCCCCTAAAAGGCGTGGGACCCATAGGCCGGTGCCTTCTTGGCCTAATGGGTAATCCAGCACTGTCTGTCCTTAATGCCTACCACAACTCAAATCCCATACTCTCCTCACTTCCTGCACTATTGAGTCAATAAAATCAAGTGGTTAGAGTTTTGGCTTAAATCACACAGAACTTATTTATTGAAATCAAAGCATATAAACATAATAAATTGAGAAGTGACTTTCTCAATAGCTTTACTGAGCATGTTGTGATTCTAAAGCTTTAAAAAAAAAATAAAAAAAAGTAATTTTTTTTTTCATTTAGATAATGATTGATTAAAACTTATATTATAACTAATGATACTCACTGCACAGTGCAGAATATTCTGTGGAACACCCACTTGGACATGCACTGCAAGCCTCTCCTAATTTGTACACTTCGCCTTTTGCTATATTCCCACTAGAAATTACACTTTTTATAAGTATAACTTATAACTTATAGATTTATAAGCTATAAGTTATTAGTTATAAGTTCATTCATTTTGCAATTGCACTTTTTTGTAACTTTTAACTTTTACGTATAAAAGCTAAAAGTAACATCTGTTGCAATAATTAGTCATTAATGTGATCGCTGTTAAAATGTTTCAAATTAAATTTGTGATGTATTATAAACACTTAAACTGTGCTTAAATTGTAAACTAATTTCCCCTAGTCTCTAATCACAAACTACCATAGACTTTCTCGCACCCAATACACTTTCAAAGGAATTTACTTACCCAGGACCAAAAAGGCATGCTATATATTTAAAACTTTTATCCTCTTTGTGGTTAAATCCAAAACCGCAGCCCACAGCTTCGGTTTGGGCCCACACCATCTATGAAACACCGGAACAAATATAACGTTATCATCACAATGAAAACAAACAATTTTTACCTGAGAGTATCGGTAATATGTTGGACTAGCTTTGAATGGACTTATGTGTTCAGCTTTTAGCGCTGCAGCTTCACGGAACCAAAAAGATACAACATCTCCTACTTTTAACGCACTGTTTGCTTTAGGGCACTGAAATATGTAAATAAGATTTTCTACAACTGGATACTTTTCTGAAATGAATTGCAATTAATATGAAAATTTTATAATAAAAATTTGTTTGTCCTACTAGATCTCATGTTGCTAACTTGGGGCACGGACTGAGTCCGTGCTTGGAGCATCGTACACTGATCAGTGAATCTTTGAGCAATTTTTGCTAATTCTTCATCCCAAACCTGAGGATTTTAAATACTTTAGTTTTTGTCATTTAAAAAAACAAACAGAATGTTACCAGTTGATTCATGTTAGAAGCAGAAGGTAGTCCTGTTTGATTTCCACTAGCAACTAACTGTCTTTTTTTATTCAAAAGTTTGACCATTGTTTCACTATCAGCTTTGCTAAATCCTCTTGGGTCAAGCTTACATTTCTGCAATAAAATGCATTTTTAAATGATTCAAAATAGAGATAAACAAATAATTTGCATTTGTACATTTTCTTCATATTTGCACATGACATGGTCAGCACCAAATTCTTTATATTCACATGCTGGATCAGCAAAAACAATAGCAATGAATAGAAATACAGTAAAGTAACCTGAACAGAAATTATACAAAGTCACAGTTACACTTGAACATAGGGAAAACAAATAATGCCTAAAAATATAACAAGAAAAAACATAATACCCATTAATGTTGTTGATCAACTAGTGAATAAAACTTTCCTGGGCTATGTGATTGTTATATACCCTGCTTCCAACATGAAATAAATTTAATTTGATTTAGCAGCTTTCTATGCATCATTTCATCCAGGATGTAACTAGAAAATTTAATTTTAATTGCATAGTGTGATTTTTCTGGATCATATTATTCCGTTATCGTTTTACAATTTCTAAAAAACATTAAAAATTTGTGCATTCTAACATTTAGCTCTACTATGCACCATTTAGCTCTACTTTGCTCCATTTAGCTTCATTTTGCTCTGTTTTGCTCTAAAATCAAGCAAAATGGAGCTAAATAGAGCAAATTGAGCAAAACTGAACAAAACCGAGGAAATAAAACACGTATGGTATGTATGCCATGTTACTGTAGGTTAGGTTTGGTGCTGTGATTGGATGGTGGTAGCTGACGTCGTGGCGAGGGATGCCTATAGCACAGAGATTAGTATATCACAGGGGTTCCATACAATGTTTTTAGATCACAAACGATGCTCTACAACTTTACAATTGACATTTTTTGTTTGCGGCCCAGACGGTACTGGGCGGCGACAACAGGCCCCGCGCTACCATCTGGCAACAGATGGCGCTGCATCGGCGGAGAGCTACGGCAAAACGTAGCGCGAACACTCACAAAGTCATGTGATGGTGTTGGAAACTCAAATTTGTATAGCTTAATGAATTACCCATTCCATGTTTGCTCTAGATTCGTAAAAACAATCGGTGATAGTTTTTTACTGACTGAACTTTCGTGAAACACCCTGTGTATTCGAACACCAGTACAGTATCATATTTTGTTATATTGACGGCTTGACCAGAATATGCACAGTTGTGAATATGTCTGCCCCTAATAAATTGTGCACGTGTTAAGAAACCTCTTGTTATTATCAAGTGCTGTGACTGTGATATCAGCCTGTCTCAGCTTGTAGTTGGAATTGATTACCAGAGTTTTGGCCTAAATACACAAAACTTATTTATTGAAATAAAAAAATACACACATAACATGTTGGAAAGTGACTTTCTCAATAGCTTTACTAAACATGTTGCAATTCTTATTCTAAAAAAGTGAAAAAAAAAAAAAAAAAAAAAATCTTTTACATTATCATTCATTGGAACTTGTATACTAACTAATGATACTCACCGCACAGTCCAGGATATATTGAGGAAGTCCCATTTGCACAAGCACTGCCTGGTTCTCCTAAATGGTACAGTTCGCCATTTGGTGTATTCCCACTAGAAATTACACGTTACACTTTACCAACACCCATTTTTACCAAAACAAAAATTGCACTCCAAAAATTTCTCTGGGTATTTCTTTAAAATAGGACCCCCAAACCAGAATTCCGCCTCTAAATCACTGACTACACATAGATGCATTTATATCTACTTACCCAGGACCAAAGGTGCACACAACATACTTCAAATTCTTCCCACTTTTCTTGGAAAATGAATAACCGCAACCAATAGCTTCTGTTTGTGCCCACACCAACTATAAAACACCGAGACAAATAAGTCGTTATCATCACAATTTCTTATAATATCACAGTGGAACCTCGCATAACGAGCATAATTCGTTCCGGAGTCTTACTCTTAATGCAGCAATGGCACGAAAAGTTGCATTACACAATTGGGGGATTCCTCTAATAGGGGGATTCCCCCTATTAGGGGGAATCGCCCTATTAGGGGGTCTCCTCTGCATCAGTCTGTGTTTAGAATGTCACTCGCTATGTGAAACGTCGCTTGTTAAACGAGTCAATTTTTTAAAATTTCGATTGCTCGTTTTGCGAATTGCTTGTTCTACGAGGTGCTCGTTATGCGAGGTTCCACTGTATTGATATTTCTACCTGCGTGTAATGACTAGTTACTCTACTTGGGTTGAATGGACTTATACTTTCACTTCTAAATGCTTCAACTTGCTTAAACCAATTATTTCCAACATCATTTACATGGAGTGTGGTATCCGCCTTATTGCAGTGAAGCATGTAATCATTCAATCCTACAACGGCATACTTTTCTGTAATAAATTGTAATTAGAATGTGGAACTTTATATAAAAAAAAATATTTATTTGTCTTACTAGATCTTCTGTTTTTATCTGCAATAAAATTACACTGATCAGCAATTCTCTGAGCAATTGTTGCTAATTCTTCATCCCAAACCTGTGCGTTTAAATACTTTAGTTTTTGTCAAAAACAAAACAAAACAAGTTACCAGTTGTTTCATGTTAGAAGCAGATGGTTGTTCTGGTTGTTTTCCACTAGCAATTCTCTGTCTGAAGCCGTTAATCGTTTGGAGCATTTTTTCAATTTCAATTTTGCTGAATCCTCTTATGTCAGGCTTACATCCCTGCAACAACACACATCTTTAAATGATCCAAAATAGAAATAACAAAGAATTTGCATATGTACATTTTCTTGGTATTTGCACATGACATGATCAGCGCCATATTCAATGTATTCACATACTGGATCAGCAGAAACAATGGCAAAGAAGAAAAATATACTAAAGTAACCTTTACAGAAATTAAACAATGTGCACAGTTACATATGAGCATAGGGAAAACAAATGAGGCCTGAAAACAGAACAAGAAGAAAATTCATACCCATCAAATATTGTTGATCAACTAAGGAATAAACCTTTCCTGAGTTATGTGATTGTTACCCACTTTACTTTCAACATTAAACTAACTTAATTTCACTTAGCAGTTTTATTATGCTTTATTTTATCCAGGATGTGAGTACATAACATTTAATTATAATTGCAAAGTGTGATTTTTACTATGTCATAACTTTACAATTTATAAAATCATCAAAAATTTGACATTGTAACATTCTATAAGCTCCATATCCTGATCTACATTAGATATTAATTGACATACAGTATTAAAAATTAAAAATGTAATTATTAAATTTGAATGGTATGTAATTACTTTACTGTTTTAATGCCAGTATTAAAACTTTCTTTATGGTTAATATAAAAATAAAATAGTTATTGTTATACCAAAACGTGTACGCCAAACAAAAGACTCATGCAACTGCAAGGGCTCCAAATTCCAACAAAAAAAAATTCTCATAAATAAATTTCCTCAATTTTTTTTCAATTTTTTTTTCAAATAGGGCTCCGAAAAAGACTGTAAGAAGGGCCCCCAGATTGTAATCCGCATCTGGCTATTTTATCTCTGGAAAAAAAAGCAAGTAATTATTGTGTTCTTACAATAAATCCAATAAAACACGAAAGAAATACATCAAACTTGAAATACATTAACAGCATCTTCTGCATTGGCTTTTGAAA
Organism: Strigamia transsilvanica; assembly: GCA_034701245.1. NCBI lineage: Eukaryota > Metazoa > Arthropoda > Chilopoda > Geophilomorpha > Linotaeniidae > Strigamia > Strigamia transsilvanica. Next base: position 12,215 of record JAQIXU010000761.1, on the reverse strand, counting down.
ATCCTCTCGTTTTAGTTTACTTTTAATTAAAAAATTAATACTCACAACAAAACACGATTAGCTAAAGGATTTATAGATTCATTGGAAAGATGTGTCTGTGCAAAGCCATCCCATGGCATTAAGAAAATCAAGTGGTTTAGTTTTGGTTTAAATACACTGAACTTCTTTATTGAAATCAAAGAATACACACATAACAAGTTCAGAAGTGACTTTCACAATAAATTTATTAAAAATGTTGTGATTCTTACTCTAAAAAGTATAAAAACAGATAGAAAATTACTATTTTTCCTTTACATTATGATTGATTGGAATATCTATTGTAACTAATGATACTCACTGCAAAGAGCATAATATTCGGTGGAACACCCTTTTGGACATGCACTGCATGGCTCTCCTAATTTGTACACTTCGCCTTTTGGTATATTCCCACTAGAAATTACACATAGAGAACTTAACAACTTCAAATAAAACATAGTTGCATTCAAATTGGTTAAGCAAATATTTAATGTTTGTTTAAATTGTATTCAGTCCTCAGCCCGATGAAGAAAGAATCTATAGACATCAGAGAAGTTTTACCTGACTCAGACATACACATGTCTGCCTTCAGCCATTTCCTGAGAATCAAGATGGCTGCTTATTTATTTCATCTCCAGGCCAACCAGGAGAAAAGATAGGAGCTCTGTTGCTTTGTAGTTGCCCATATCCACACTAGAATATAGGGCTTGTATGTCGTGTCAATACACCACAAATTGCAAACCGAAAGCACGATCAACCAAAATTTTCAATTTTGAAGACTGAAAAATCTAGGGCCCCAAAAAATGGCTGCAAGAAGGATCCCCCAGATCAAAAACCCGCCTCTAAATCAGCAACCACAAAAGATGCATTTACATATACTTTTCACACAATAATATTTCTATTTTGAAAGTCATAGCAAAGCCAGCATAAGAATTTACATACCCAGGACCAAAGGTGCATGCAACATATTTCATATTCTTCCCATTGGACTTGGAAAATGTATAGCCGCAACCAATAGCATCGGTATGTGCCCACACCATCTATCAAACATAGCGATATAATCACAATGGCCACAGACATAAATTTCTTATCATATTATTATTATTGATACATTTACCTGAGTGTAACGCAGAGTTGCTCCGCTTGGTTTGAAAGGACTTATGTTTTCACTTTTAAAATGTTCAGCCTCCTTTAACCAATTCCATCCAACGTCACCTATGTCGATGCTGCTATCTGGATCTGTCTTATCGCAACGAAACACGTAATCATTCAATCCTACAACTCTATACTTTTCTGAAATGAATTGCAATTAATGTGGAACATTATAAAAAATAGTTGTTTTTTGTACTAGTTCTCCTATTGTCCTCTGTGACGAATTGGCACTGGTCAGTCAATCTCTGAGCAATTCTTGCTAATTCTTCATCCCAAACCTGCACAGTTAAATACCCAGTGTCGGATTAACAATTAAGCACAGTAGGTAGGAACCGGCTTATGGGCCCCACGCCAAGACCTCCGATGTTTAGGAGCCCAAAAATTCCAAAAAAATATAAAAATAAAATAAAATTAACAATTTCCAAAATAAATAAATTTTTTTTTCTGCAAAATTGTCAACTTTGGGCCCTAAAAAAAAAAAGGTCTTCGGGGCACCAAAATAAAAAAAAATGAAATTTTTCAAAAATAATTTTCCATTTTAGATTTTTTTGGGCCCCTTTTACGTCTGGGCCTCGGTAGTTAGGCCACTGATACCACTTGTTTCATGTTAGAAGCAGAAGGTTGTCCTGGTTGTTTTCCACTAGCAATAAAATGTCTGTTACCATTAATCATTTGGACAATTTTTTGACTGTCAATTTTGGAGAATCCTCTTGAGTAAGCCTTACATTTCTGCAATGACAAACATTTTTTATTCAAAATGAAATAAGAAAGAACGGCATATATACATTTTCTTTATATAAACACATGACATGATCATGACCATATTGACTGTACTCACATCCAAAAGCAGTCGAAATAATGGCAACGAAGAGGAATACACTAAAGAAACCTTTACAAAAATTAATCAAAGTGCACAGTTACATATCTGAACATAGGGAAAACAAATGAGGTCTGAAAGCAACAAGAAAACACTTCATACCCATTAATATTGTTGACCAACTACCCGTAGTGAATAAAAAACCTTTCTTGGTTATGTTATAGCACTGCACTATTTTCAACATAAAATTAATTTGATTTGATTTAAGAGTTTTATTAGGTTTTGTGTTATCCAGGATGTAACTACAAAACATTTCTTTTTAATTGCAGTGTACAATTTCTACTAACCCTTTACTATTTATAGAATCATTCAAAGCTTGGTCATTGTAACATTCTATAAATTCCATATCCTAATCTACATAAAAAATTGAATGATATTGAATGTTAAAAATTAAAAAAATAAAAAGAAAGTACATTTTTTATAAGTATTTAATTGCTTTACCTAACACAAATAAACCCTTATTTCTTTATTAGTTATATAGTTTTATTATTGTGTCCCACTGTTGTCTTATTGGTATCTTCGCACAAATCTTGTATTATTTCACATCTATTCCTATTTTGTGTGTGAATTGAAAAAAAATATAATTTATTGTCATAGTCACAAACCCTTACTGCATCAGGGTTACATTTCTGCAATGACATACATTTTTAAATTATTCAAAATAACAAATAACAAACAATTTGCATACCAGTATGTACATTTTCTTCTTATTGTACATGACATGATCATGACCATATTCAATATACACACCCACAAGCAGAAAAAACAATAGCAATGAATAATCCCAGAATCCCATTGAAGTAATAAATTCAAAAACTTTAGAGTTTTGACTTAAATACACACAAATTATTTATTGAAATAAAAGAATACACACATAACAGATTAAAAAGTGACTTACTCAACAGCTTTACTAAACATGTTGCAATTCTGTTTCTGAAAAAGTATATAAAAAAAATTTAAAAAAAAATCCTTCACATTATTTTTCATTGGAACTTGTAAATTTATAATAACTAATGGTACTCACTGCAAAGTGTTGAATGATTTTCTGTCGAACACCCATTTGGACATGCACTGCATGGCGGTCCTTCTTTGTATACTTCCTCTTTTTCTACATTCCCACTAGAAATTGTACACAAGGACTTTACAAACGTCCAATAGAACACATTACTAGCTGCATTCCAATTGGTTAAGCAAGTTGCTTCTGTATTGGTTTGTTTTTGACATTGGTTTTCCTTATTATGCTAATATCGACAACCGTCGTTGGTGTTTAATTGGTTCAATATTACATACGTTTGTCCAATATTTTTTTATATTATATTTTAAATGTTGGAACCATATTTGAAATCTGTATAAATCAGATATTGGCACTCCGTTGGCCATATTGCCAATACTTTTTATATATTTTATATATTTTTATATTGAAATTAACATATGTTATATTATTCCAAGACTGTAGTTAATTTCAAGTCAATAAAATTGCAATTTGCTAACATTATATTATTGGTTCAACATACACAGCCAATTAAAAACGAACATTGAGCCAATATTACTTGCTGATTGGGTAGTTTTTTCAAAATAAATTTTTTGCTAAAAAAATTTTTTTCTTTCGAATCTTCTTTAAAATTAGGGTTCTAAAAAAGGGCTGCGAGAAGGTTCTCCCAGAAAAAAAAATCCTCTTCAAAATCAATAACTACCACAAATACCTTTTGTTGTTTTGGGTAGTGTGACATTGAATAAAATCCAGACGTGAATTGAAAAACACAATAGTGTCGTGTAATAATTTCCTTTGTTACAACTAAGCCTAATAATAGATACAAAAATCACCACAAGGGTGAGAAAAACAAAACAGCAAAGTTATTAAAGCGACTGCCATCAGATGGTGGTGGGATGACTTTTCCAACACCTTTACATCTATTTTTCTCCCAAAAAATACATTTGCATTTCAAAAGTCTTAGCAAAAGCAGCATAGATGTTTACTTACCCAGGCCCAAACAGGCATACGACATATTTGACGTTTTTATCACCTTTTGGATAATATGAATAACCACACCCAACAGCTTCCGTACGTGCCCACACCATCTATAAAACACGGGAATAAATATGACATTATATCGTTATCAAGAAACACAAACACAATTTCTTATCATATTATTGACATCTTTACCTTAGTGTAAAGGTTAGATGATGGATTTAGTTTGAATGATTTTAAGTTGTCACTTTTAAAGGTTGCAACTTCCTTGAACCAATTACCTAATACGTCACCTATGTCGGCTCTGTCACCTGGGCTATAGCACGTAAACATGTACTCATTCGCTGCTACAACCGGATACTTTTCTGAAATGAATTGCAATTAATGTGAAAATTTCAGAAAACAAATATTTGTTTGTTCTACTAGATCTCTGGTTTTTATGACTGTTAAATTTGCACTGATCAGTCAATCTTTGGGCAATTGTTGCTAATTCTTTGTCCCAAACCTGTGCATTTAAAGACGTTATGTTTTTGTCATTAAAAAGAAGAAAGAAATTACCAGATGGTTCATGTTAGAAGCAGAAGGTTGTCCTGGTTGTTTTCCACTAGCAACTGTCTCTCTTCTGTTATTAATCATTTTGACAAATTTTTCAATTTCAATTTTGGTAAATACTCTTTGAGCAGGTTTACATTTCTGCAATGACACACGTCTTTAAATGATCCAAAATAAAAATAGCCAAGAATTTGCTTATGTACTTTTTCTTTATATTTGCACATGACATGATCAGCGCCATATTCAATGTATTCACATGCTGGATCAGCAGAAACAATGGCAATGAAGAAAAATATACTAAAGTAACCTTTAAGAAATTAAACAGTATTGTGCACAGTTACATATGAGCATAGGGAAAACAAATAAGGCCTGAAAACAGAACAAGAAGAAAATTCATACCCATCAAATATTGAAACTCTCCTGAGTTATGTGATTGTTGTCCACTTTACTTTCAACATTAAACTAACTTAATTTCATTTAGCAGTTTTATTATGCTTCATTTTATCCAGGATGTGACTATACAACATTTAATTCGAATTGCAAAGTGTGATTTTTACTATGTCATATTATTCCTCTATCCTTTTACGATTTATAAAATCATTAAAAATCTGTAAGTTTTTACATTCCACAAGCAACAAGCTCCATATCCTGATCAACATTAGAAATTAATTGATATACTTGCATGAACCACTTCCTATAAACACAGAATTTCTGTATAGAATCTAGCTAGAGCAGAGATAGTTTTTCTATATAGATATTACATAGAAATTCTGAGTAGAATCGTTGTAAACATATGGAATTTCTATATTGATACTATATAGCTACCAGATAGAATGTCTATATAGATTTTAAACGGACGTTTTATATTGATGCGATGTCATGCTGATATTCGTGTTGCTTGGGAAGTTGTTTCAACAACATTCAATTGGTTAACCAAATTATCGATTCATTGGGAAGATGTGTCAGTGCAATTAATCCCATGGCATTAATAAATTAAGTGGTTAATGTATTTTCTTAACTACACTGAACTTATTTATTGAAATCAAAGACTACATACATAACAGGTTCAGAAGTGACTGACTCAATAGGTGTTTGTTTGCCCTACTGGATTCTCCTGTTTTTATCTGCGGCGAATTTGCACTGATCAGTGAATCTGTGATCAATTTTTTCTAATTTTTCTTCACAAACCTGTACATTTAAATACTTTAGGTTTTCTTCATTTAAAAAAAGAAGTAGTTACCACTTGTTTCATGTTAGAAGTACAAGGTTATCCTGGTTGATTTCTACTAGCAACTAGCTGAGCAACTAATGTGAGCATACTTTCACATTAAGTTTTGGTGGTCAGGTTTACATTTCTGCAATGACACACATTTTTTAATTATTCAAAGTAACAAATAATTTGCATACCAGTATGTGCATTTTCTTCATATTTGCACATGATGACATGTTCATGACCATATTCTATATACTCACCCACAAGCAGCAAAAACGATAGCAATGACTAATCCCAGAATCCCATAGAATTAATAAATCAAGTGGTTAGAGTTCTGGCTTAAATACACACAACTTATTTATTCAAATAAAAGAATACACACGTAACAGATTAAAAAGGGACTTACTCAACAGCTTTACTAAACAGGTTGCAATGCTGTTTCTAAAAAAATATATAAAAAAAATTTAAAAAAAAAATTTTTCACATTATTATTCATTAAAACATGTATAATAACTAATGGTACTCACTGCAAAGTGTTGAATGATTTTCTGTCGAACACCCAGTTGGACATGCACTGCATGGCGGTCCTTCTTTGTATACTTCCTCATTTTGTATATTCCCACTAAAAATTGCACACAAGGACATTACCAACCTCCAATAAAACACATTACTAGCTGCATTACAATTGGTTAAGCAAATACTTAAAGTTGCTTCTGTATTGGTTTGTTTTTGACATTGGTTTTTCTTATTATGCCAATATCGATAACCGTCGTTGGTGTTTAATTGGTGCAATATTACATACGTTTGTCCAATATTTTTTTATATTATATTTTAAATTTCGGAACCATATTTGAAATCTTGGAACCATATTTGAAATCTTGGAACCATATTTGAAATCTTGGAACCATATTTGAAATCTTGGAACCGTATTTGAAATATTGGAACCATATTTGGAATCTTGGAACCATATTTGAAATTTTGGAACTATATTTGAAATCTTGGAACCATATTTGAAATCTTGGAACTATATTTGAAATCTGTGTAAAACAGATGTTGGCACTCCGTTGGCCATATTGCCAATACTTTTTATATTGAAATCAACTTAGCTCACATAAAATATCTTACATTATTCCAAGACTGTTGTAGTTAAATTTGAGTCATTATTATTGCAAATTGTTAACATTTTACTATTGGTCCAACATATACCGGTACAGCCAATTAAAAACGAACATTGAGCCAATATTACTTGCTGATTGGGTAGTTTCTAACCAATACAAGTGAGGATTCATAAGTTCTCGCATAAGAAGGGCCCCATGTGGCTGTGGGGGCCCCTTTCTATTCAAAATAAATTTTTTGCAAAAAAAATATTTTTTTTTTAATTTTCTTAAAAATTATAGGGTTCTAAAAAAGGTCTGCGAGAAGGGTCTTCCAGATAAAACAAAAAAGCCGCCTCTAAATCAATAACTACCACAGATACCGTTACATCTATCTTTCTCAAGAAAATACATTTGCATTTTAAAAGTCTCAGCAATAGCAGCATAGATGTTTACTTACCCAGGCCCAAACAGGCATACGACATATTTGACGTATTTTCCACCGTTTGGATAATATGAATAACCACACCCAAAAGCTTCCGTATTTGCCCACACCATCTATAAAACACGGGAATAAATATAACAGTACGTCGTTATCAAGAAACACAAACACAATTTCTTATCATATTATTGACATCTTTACCTGAGTGTAATCGTTATTTACTGAACTTAAGCTTTTTTTGAATGACTTTAAGCCTTCACTTTTAAAGGTTTTATCTCTCCTGAACCATCTACCTAATACGTCACCTATATTGGGTCTGTCACCTGGGCTAAAGCACTTAAACATGTCCTCATTCGCTGATACAACCGGATACTTTTCTGAAATGAATTACAATTAATGTAAAAAATTCAAAAAATGAAATATTTGTTTGTTCTACTAGATCTCCGGTTCTTATGACTGACAAAAACGCACTGATCAGTCACTCTTTGAGCAATTGTTGCTAATTCTTCGTCCCAAACCTGTGCATTTAAACACGTTATGTTTTTGTCATTAGAAAAAAGAAAGAAGTTACCAGACTGTTCATGTTAGCGGCAGAAGGTTGTCCTGGTTGTGCTCCACTAGCAACTGTCTCTCTTTTCTTATTAATCTTTTTGACAAATGCTTCAATTTCAGTTTTGGTAAATCCTCTTTGAACAGGTTTACATTTCTGCAATGACACACGTCTTTAAATGATCTAAAATAGAAATAGCCAAGAATTTGCATATGTACATTTTCTTCATATTTGCACATGACATGATCAGCGCCGTATTCAATGTATTCACATGCTGGATCAGCAGAAACAACGGCAATGAAGAAAAATATACTAAAGTAACCTTTACAGAAATTAAACAGTATTGTGCACAGTTACATATGAGCATATGGAAAACAAATGAGGCTTGAAAACAGAACAAGAAGAAAATTCATACCCATCAAATATTGTTGTTCAACTAATGAATGAAACTTTCCTGAGGAATGTGATTGTTATCCACTTACTTTCAACATTAAACTAACTTAATTTCATTTAGCAGTTTTATTATGCGTCATTTTATCCAGGATGTGACTATATAACATTTAATTCGAATTGCAAAGTGTGATTTTTACTATGTCATATTAATCCTCTATCCTTTTACGATTTATAAAATCATTAAAAACCTGTACGTTTTTACATTCTACAAGCAACAAGCTCCATATCCTGATCTCCATTAGAAATTAATTGATATACAATGTTAAAAATTAAAACAATGAAAATAAATATGTATCTACTATGTATGTAATTACTTTATCTGACACAATGAAGTATTAAAACATTATTTGTTTGTTAATAACATAGTTTGTGACGGTTATAAAACAGTAATAATTGAATTTGCCACCAGGTCGCGCTTTACCATCGAAACGCGCGATATTTTAATTGATTGATTGATTTGTCCTAGCGAAGGCATGGCAAAAGAGTCCAACAACTCAAAAACAAGATAAGTTATTCGCAAGCAAAAGCAGTAGAAGTGATCAAAATAAATAAACATAATTTGAATAACTTTTCAAAAAATGTAAAAAATTAAATAACTAAAATTCCTTCCAGAAAAAAATAAAAATCTAGACACTTGTTTTAAACAATTTTTATTTTTCATTGACATAATCACCTTGGAAAATCTTCAGAAATTATTCAATCTAAAAAAATATTAATTTTTTTTAGACTACCTATTTTAAAATATATATATATACGTCGTAAGTGTGTATCTTACTACATAGTGCATTAAAATCCGCAGAACAACCATTTGTGCATGCACTGCATGGCTGTCCAGTTTTATACATTGCAGCACCTCTCATGTTTCCTCTGTATAAATATCACACAAAACATGTATATTGTATACATTAGTACTCCATTATTGCACGCTTACCCAGGGCCATAATTGCATATTATCAATTTGGCATTATATTCACCATCCTTGTAAAATGAATAACCACAACCAACGGCTTGAGTTTCAGCCCACACCATCTACAAAACAAGAAACAAATTATAACTTCTTTTATAATCAAGCACTGAATTAACTACAAGAATAAAACCTGAGTGTAATGTCCAGCTCCATAATCAAATTTGAATGGACTTATACTATTGCTGTTAAAACCTGGATCCGTCACCTCGTTATACCAAGAGTCTACTGCATCTGCCATGTTTATCTTGGTGTCTGAACTAGTGGACCAGTAAATATAAGCATTTTGCCCAACATAAGAGAATTTTTCTAAACAAAAAAATAAAATATAGCTAAGTGAAGTAAAATGTAATAATTTGTTGGTCTCACTGGTTTTCCTGTTTTTATCGTGGTCAAATGTACACTGGTCAGCCCACCTTTGAGCTATTGTGGCTAACTCCGCATCCCACACCTAACAAAATCTATCAATACACAAAATTTCACAAATTTCATTAATTTTACCAATTTCTTCATGTTGGATGCAGATGGTTGTCCTGACTGTTGACCTCTAGCAACAAACTGTCTCTTTTCATTGTGCAATTTCACAGCCACAGCTGCATCAGCGTTTGAAAACCCTCTTGGATTGGCTTTGCAAGCCTGGGCTTGATATTTACACATAGTGTGATCAGCACCAAACTGAGCATAGTCACACCCAAGAACAGCAGAGGCAGTGCTCAGACAAAACAGCAGTACAGTTAAGAAACCTTAAACAGAATGTCAATCAATAAAAAAAAAAGACTCCGATATACACATAAATGTTATGACTTACCCATTTTACAGATATAAAAGAAGCGGATGATTCAGGCACAATCCTTCACGCTTATATAGAAAAAAATATAGCAATGTTGTGCAATTTATTCACTTTCTCTCCTTTTTTTCCTTCGCATTTGTATGTAATGTCATTATTTACTGGTTGTATCTGTATTTATATACTGGCGATAACATACAATACTTCGTTTGTCAATGCATTCCTAGTATTCAATATTTATGATGAATTGCATTACTGTTAGTAAATGTGGTGTCCAGATGCTGAGTCGGTTTTAAGTAAATAAATTATTTGTAGTTATGCTGCCAAAAGAACCTGATCATTTCTGTTACATAGGATGAAACTTCAACGAGTGATAGACGGCTCTGAACCTAAATAAGAAAACTCTCCATTTCCTTACACTATCTGGTTGTCGTAAGTACATGCAAAATTGTTTGTTGTGCTGCCCCTTGAATTTTACTGCAAACCAGCTAATTTGGAATTTCTTGTTGTGGCACTTGTAACTTACTCACAAATACAATTACCTATATTAAAGTAGTGCTGGGTGTCCTTTGACTATTAACTAAAAAATAGTTCATTTTCAACTTAAGTAAGACCACTTTGTTTTATTTTATTTTTTAACAATTTGTACTTATTAGAATTGAAATAAGTGTTTAATAGCAAACAGCTCGTGCTTTACAACTTTTTTTAAATTAAATTTATTTTTTCGTTTTTTTTTTAAAATTAACAATTAGTAAGTAAACGGTTTTTTACTTTGGTGTCTAAAGTTGTGACGGTTAAAAAACTGTAAAAGATGACAAATTGGACACAAGACAGCGCTGCGCTACGGCGGAGCGCGAAATTCCAGAAAAACAACGCAAATTGTTGCTGAAATAGGAATAAACCATTGTTTATTTTTTATGTACGACTAGGAATTATCAGACCAATAGGACTGATATTCCCTCTATAAATTACGTGTTGGCTGCAGAATTAGATATTCTGTGCCATAATTATGCTTTGATTAAAGATAATCTTGAGTATTCTAAACACATCAATTCAATAGAATTGATATTCATTGTTTGGTTTAAGGTTATTGAACTAAACATCGATCAGATATTCCTTAAGAATTACCATTGTAAACACCAGGAAATATTTGGTATTCAATGGAATCACCTCTAGAAAGCATTGTTCCTCTGAACAATCGAAGAATATATTGCGATAAATAAATAGGCGATTGTTGATTTATTAAACGATATATGTGTGAAGATATTTACGCATAGAATTGATACAATTCCATTGGCGTCCATTTTGGGTACAAATTGGAATGGAATGTAGTTCTCTATTAGGTTAGGCCAGTTGTGCTGCCTAATCCCTAAAGTCTCCTAGGTATCCAGATCCTGTGATCTGGATATCCACTTCCTGTTGATCAGGATTGGAGGATTTTCCCAGGATATATAAACTTGGACCGAGTGGGAAATCTTGCTTGTTGTCCAAGAGCAACGGCTGAAGAAACAATTTGACAGTTGTAGCACTGAGTGTCAAATACCGACCTAGCACTGAATATTCAATCGTAAATTAATAAAACGGTTGTTATATTACCCTGAGTAAACCTAGCAATTTGTAAACAAATAACATTTTACTATTTAAAAAAATAAGAAATGGAATACACAACATGTTTTTGTAGTCTCTTACTGTTTTTAATCGTTTTGTTTGTTTTGATTGCAGTTGGTGTTTACTGTTTTCCTTTTCCTTGTGCAATGTGGATAAAATCAAAAAAACACTTTCCTTCGGCTCAGAGTTTGGATGTTTGCTTTTGTGGAGGCCACTCCCCATGGCCACTGTGGAGATCCACATCCACCCGATCACAGTCTTAACATTTCTGATTTATAAATTAATTTTAAGATTATTTTATTAAATTATTATTATTATTATTATTATGTGACGTAAATGATAACAAACAATATGATTCCTGTACAATAAGGACCTTTCAGCAACATCTGTATGCAATCCTATGCAATAACATGTCAAGAGCACATCTGAAAGCATTGTGCTCAGCTACATTATTGTCGTGTGCTTATACCACTTATGTAACAAATTGAGGAAGGATGATTGGACTGCACGCACATCTGAAAGCATTGTGCTCATAAATA
>JAQIXU010000760.1:0-25329 GCA_034701245.1 Strigamia transsilvanica | reverse complement strand
TTAGACCAAAAATGAACATTTTTAGACCAAAAATGAACATTTTTAGACCAAAAATGAACATTTTTAGACCAAAAATGAACATTTTTAGACCAAAAATGGACTTTTTAGACCAAAAATGGACATTTGAGACCATTAATTAAATTATTTAGACCAAATATCGATGATAATAGCCCAAAAATTGATATTTTAAACCAATGTAATGTCGCAATGATAAAAATTGGTGTATAAAAAGTCGATTTTTGAGTTAAAACCATCGATTTTAGGCTAAAACCGTCGTTTTTCTTAACACAGTTGGTACCGTCATACCAGTTTTTTTATTTGAGTTTCCCGGTATTCAGGACCACCAATATTCGGCCGGTTTCTCGAGAACGAAACCCTAATGAATTCTTATTCTACCTTGTAAAAAACCAAGTAAACCATAAATTCCGAGTCTTAGATCTCTTAATTCCGTATCTTGCGTGCCATTTATAGGCGCGTCGTTACTCCAATAACCCAACCAAACATTCGAGCCGACCTGGCACCCCTGCGCTCCCATGTTGACAAACAATGTCATGAGAGCGAAGAGAAATCCAACCGATCTCAAATAATATATGTAGACTGTGAATTTCACTTGTCCCGTCTCGCTCGTTTCCGTTTTAACCAATTTCGTTCCGTCGTCTTTGTCCATCGCCGCGACGTTGTTTTGACGCGTAAGGGAATTTACATCGTTGCTCAACTGTCGTCTCGGCGATTGGCCGTCGGGAATCGATCCGTGAGATGTGTTGCTCAACGCGCGCGATAATTGGCGAGACAGACGCCTTTCCAATTCAATTTCCCCAATTTTAGATTTCAGTTCCTCTTTAATCTCTTGTATAACTGAAATTAAAATTCAAAATTTAACATTTAAATCAATTTTCTCGTCTAAATCGAAATTTAGACCTTCGGAGTTGTCTTCGTTGTCGCCCTCACTCAAATACGTCATGAGGAAATCAGCAAACGCTCCTTTTTTTTCTAATAATTCCTTGTACGACCCGACTTCGGATATACTCCCACTGTTTAATACGACTATGGTGTCCACTTGAGGCAAGTAAGTAATGCCGTGCGTGACTAAAATGCGTGTCTGTAAAAAAATATATATAAAAAAATTAAAAGAAATTACGAAACAAAATTAGAAAACATACTTTGGTTTTTAATAACCCGTTCGGCCCGATCACTTTATCAAAAATGTGTTTCCCGACGTGCGAATCAACTGCACTCAAAGGATCGTCCAGCAAATAGTTATCGGCATTTGTGTACACGGCTCTGGCTAAACTCACGCGTTGTTTCTGACCCCCGCTCAGATTAATTCCCTAAAAAACATAAAATTATTTGTTTTTCCTTCCATATTTAATTAAACAAATTAATAGTTCGCACTTTTTCTCCAATTTCAGTTTCATCGCCGCCTGGCAACATGTCCAAATCGGGCCTCAATGCGCAGCTGTCGACTGCGTTGTGATATCTATCGTCATCGAGAACATTTCCAAACAAAATATTGTTCTTTAAGCTTGTATTTTGAATCCACGCTTGTTGAGCAACATATGCGATTGAACCCTAAAAAAAAAATAAAAAAAATAAAATAAAAAATATAAAATAAAAAAAATAATAACAAAATTAGAAATATTTACAGTTGTGTTGACATGTCCTTGACTTTTTTCCATTTCGCCGAGCAGCGCGGCCAATAGCGATGATTTGCCAGCCCCAACTGGCCCGACAACTGCGACCAAACTTCCCTTGCGAACTTGCAGCGACACATTATTCAAAATACTATCCCCGTCGGTCCCCCAAGCAAATGTTCCATTATCAATTGACAGTGGATCAGCTGTAACAAATTTAATATAATAAAAAAAAATTAATTTAATTCTTGAACTTTTCAACTTTTAAATAAAAATCAATTTACCCTTCGGTTCGTGCGTGACATTCATCGGGTCAATTTCATCCTTGCACATGTACTCGTTCATGCGTTTCAACGAAACGTGCGCCTAATTACATCCAAAGAAATATTAATGCAACCAAAATAAAACCTCAATTTCAATCATGGGACATTCCAGGCTGAGAAAGAGCAAAACAAATGGGAGAAAAAAAAATACAAAATGGGAGAAAAATTGAAGACTTTTTAGTGATTATTGGTTAGCAATTTGACGGATATCGGATAAATTAGTAAGAAAGATTTTAGTCCACACGACATAAAGTACCTGCACCAACATTGAGATGACCATAGGCAACAAACCAAGCGGAAATCTCAGCAGATTGAAAAGCGATAATGACACAAAAGCCTTTCGGGGATCCAGGATGTTCTTCACGTCTATTAACACATACGTGGAGAATGTCGAAACCGCTACCTGTACGGGAGGAGGTCGTATAACAAACAAAACAATTCAGGGGTTCATGTAAACATTCAAAAATTCCTCCAAAAAAAAAAAAAAAAAAAAAAAAAATTCACAAATTTTTGGGATTTGCACTTTCCCAGCTCATTTCATGTGACCATGTGCATAGTGATCGATACCTGAACAATGCCTACAATCAGCATAGGCAAAATCGCCATAGGCATTCGGACAATGTTGAATAGAGACAAGGAAACAAAGGCTTTTGTTGCGTCCAAAACGTGAGTCTCATCCACCAAAACATATGTGGCAAATGTGGCTAACATTACCTACAAAAATTCATTTTTTTCTCTTTTATTTTGATTTTTTTTTAGAAATTCAATCGACCTTAATTCAAACAAATGCTGTGAATTTTTTTATAACTCAAAAAATCAGGTTCAAAATGATATTTCATACCAAAAACGGAGCGCACATCCAAATAAACGAGCCGAACGCGTTCAAATAAGCGGCTTTTTTAAGAACTGATAATTCCTTACTCCGGATACCTAATAATTGGTCGAAAAATGACAGTTCCCAAGCGTACAACTTTAAAACCTGTAAAATAAATGCGTCAAAATTTGATTTCATTTATTTAAAAATTGTTTACTTTCATTCCATTGAGCACTTCGCTCATCAATTTAACTCTTCGATCTTTATCTTTCATCTGTTTAACCTGCAGCTGCTTCATTTTATTTGCAATGAACCCGTTGGCCGGAATTAAAAGAATCATCACGACTAAACCAGCTAAAACGCTCGGCCCGAGCGCATTCCACAGGAAATAAAGCGCCAAAATGATTTGAAGTGGTGCGGACCACACCAAATTTAAGTACGTCGTTAAATCCATAAATCGTTGCGCATCGACGGACATTAAATTAACAATTTCACCCACTGTTGATG
Organism: Strigamia transsilvanica; assembly: GCA_034701245.1. NCBI lineage: Eukaryota > Metazoa > Arthropoda > Chilopoda > Geophilomorpha > Linotaeniidae > Strigamia > Strigamia transsilvanica. The sequence goes on along the minus strand of JAQIXU010000760.1, from coordinate 22,054 downwards.
ATCGTTTGGCCGAATTCGAAAGACGCAGTGCCTAAACAGAAATATAAACTTTAAAAAAATAAGTTTACAAAAATGTAATAAACAAATGAAATACTTTTCTATAAATCGCGGATATAACCGCGGATCTAACTCGCATACCAACAAGAAACATGTAATTGAAATATTGCCCCAAAATAATGAATTGCAGGATGGATGTAGCGAATATAAGTCCCACGTACAAGTATCCGCGCCACATTGGCTCTTGGCCGGATACAAAGTTGATTAACAATCTGAAAGAAGAAGAAAAAAATATCAGAATTTGGTTATAAATCATAACTCGTATTGATTTTACTCTAGGATAAGTGGATTAACAAAAAGAAGTAAGTCGTTTATGAGTTTTAAAAACGATCCAAACAAGAATGTGGCACCGAAGGATTTTGTAAGAGCTTTAAGGATGGACGGTTGGTAAGTGTAGTTGACGTTTCTTCCAGTAAACATGACTTCTTCACCGGAACTAAGGAATCGTGCTGTTTCTGACGGTTGATTTGCTCTGATAAATTCATTTTTACTCACAAATTAGAATTTATTAATAAAAATTAAAATGTAAATTACTGTCTCGCTTTCCGTAGCTCGTTTTTCCAGTGTTTGTTAAAGATTTCAATTACGTGACTAGAGTTATCAATCGTTTTTAGTGTCCATAAATCCTTTCTTTCTAGTGGCCTTCGATAACCTGTCCATGCCATTCTATTAAAATCAATCAATTTCAAACAAATATTATATACAAGGTAGACAAATCGAATAATCGGTGGCGGAACAAGAGTGTGGTGTCAAAAAAGAACTAAAACGTTTAATTTTGCATCTATAAAATGCATTTTCTGTGCAAGTAGTCCATTTTTTCATCCAAAATGTGCATTATCTGCCTTAAAAATTCATTTTTGCATAGAAAATGCTCTTTTTTATACCTAGATCTTTTATGAAACCAGAAAGTGTATTTTTTCTCCTTCTAAAACAGTTCATTTTTGCACAAAATAACTCTCGCTTCGCCTCAGCATATAATTACCCATCAAACCAAGAGAATATCATTCTGGAATAAAAGGACGCATGTAGTTCGGGGCAGGGATTCTGTTTACAAATTAAAACAAAAAAAATAAACATATAATATACATTAATAATATAAAATAATTAATTAATAATTACCTCTCCTCCAACTACTTCTTTGTACTGCGAGGGAGCATCAGATAAACAGATCAAGATAAATTCACCCACAATTAACGGATAGAAAATCATTTGAAGTATAAAATCGAATTCAGCTTCAAATGAATCCTGTATATAAAATAAAAATTTCAATTTGAATTATTTCTTCGCACGCATTTCCCCAAACCTGGTCCACAGCCTTCATGAGAGCACTTCGGTAAGGCACGGCGAAACACAGAACTAAAAGGAACCAAAACATAAAGCTAATGCCAGTTGCTTGTAAACCTCTTCTCTTTTCCCAGTACATGAACAATGTACCGATTATCTGGTTTAATTATAAAAATAAATATAAAACAAAATTAGAAAAATAAAAAAAAAAATTTCATTCAGAAATACTTACGAAAGTAACAAATATAATAAACGATCTGTAATAATTAACTGATGGCACCGGTTCATCTTCGATATACCGGTGCAAATTATGCCCAATGTCAACAATTGTGATTATAATTAAAATTAGTGCTATGCACTGGAAATAAAAATTATTAGTCATTAGAATTTTATTTCAAACAAAAACAAAAAAATTCAAAATGGCAGTGTAACCAATCAGGCGCGATTATCAGTTCAAAATTGACCAATAAGAATCGTTTGTCAGCAAATATCACCCGGGTTGATTTTCAGGCTGAGATATCTAACTTATTTACATTTTCACTATAAATCCTGTACAAATGCACTGGAAATTCAGTATAAACTCATCAAATCCACTACATTTCGCAGAAAATTCAACGATTCCATCAAATTAACAGCAAATTCAAACTGGGATTGAAAATTCTCTCAGTTAATAACCATTGTCCACTCCCACAGACCGATTTACGGGCCTACGAGTACAGTACTTCCTCGTTAAAAAAGTATTTATTCATTTTACTGTACATCAAATTGCTAATTCTAAGAATTGCACTTCAACAATTACGTATCAGATGTCAGGTGTTTGGGTTTGCATTGTGCAGTGTTTCCCCACACAAATCGACGAAGATTTTACTGATACAGCTAGAAAAGTTCGCTCAAACGAGGTTCCACCTGCACTTTCCTGACTCTCACGACTATCTACATTATCGTACACAACTGATAACACTGTCGAATTATTATCTTACTAGTTTGGATATATTTAAACCGGTCCAAGGAATGCTTTTGCTTGTACTTTTGATTAACAAGAACAATTGTAACGGCGCAAACAGCCACAGAAAACCGCACGGAATCCACACTAAAACCGTCTTCTGGAAACATTCTGGAAAATCTGGATTCGTTGTGTTCCATACTAGACTTTCGTCCTAATAAAAATAAACGAAAATAAAATTTGAAAAAAGTTCAAAACAAAATTTATATGAAGATATAATTATATATGTATATGTGATTATTAAGAAATGAATATTTCTTAACATTTCCATCGACCTTGGATCAAAAAACATTGTAAAAAAAAAAATGGTGCAAGTCATGCGAGCAAACAAACCACAAACTATTGAAGAATAAACAGAAGAATAGGAAGGATTTCATTTGTATTCATATTTCCTGCCTCATTTTATTTTATTCTATTTTAGTATTTTATAACAACAAGAAATTACTCTTATCATTCCATCACTATTAGGAGATGAAAATTGAAAAGAAAATTGTAAACTATTGATTAAAAAACCACGTGATGCCGCACTATACTACATACATCAATAAAATCAATGGTTTCACTCCAACTAACAAAACACTATCGAATTTATTCAACAGTAATTCAACGACAAAAAGAAATAATTTCGACCCAAATTTAACGAAATCTTTTAATAAATATTAATTTTCTCCGAGTCAACGTCCGGGGGAGCCACTATTATTTATCTATTTGTTTATCCATTTATTTATTTATTTAATTTTTATCTCTTGTGAACATAATATTTGCAGTTTTATCACTGTTTGCGTGCATGGTAATAATCACGTGCTTGAAAAGAGGAAAAGCTGGTGCACTTGGGGTAGTACAAAGACAAATGTTTCGTGCGTTTAAAAATGGCTCGGAAATTGGTCCGGAATTGTTTCCGCGCAATTCCCCGCACCCAGATTCCTTAATATTTGCACGATCACGCTCGTTATTTCTGAACTTACCCAGAATGGAGACTGGCAAAACGTTTCCAGACCTGCCATAACTCATGTGTTTGACCGACAACACTAGCCACCCGAATCGGGCGAAACCACGTTATCGGCCGATCGGACTACAATAGGCACCTACCGGCGAAATCGGTCAACAATGGTGTAATAGGGTTAAATAAATCCACAATCTTGCTCTTGATAAACGATCGCGATGTATTTTTAAGAATAAATAGCAGCGCGGTGTTTTTAATAAGAAATAAATTTACTTCAGTCATTTAATCCATGATATTTTTACACCTCCCTAAACTTAATTTCTTATTGTTACAATTATATTTATATTCTAAAAAAAAAAACATATGGAATGATTTTTCCTAACAACTTCTGTAACAAACCCCTCAACAAAAAAATATTTTTTCTCAGCTGCCTTCAACAACCGAAGAAACAACAAAAGAAAAACTTAATCGTTATATAATTTAATATTTTAGTTGCTATGGTTTCCTGAATCATCCGGTACTTCTATCGATTGTGATTCTTCGGTTTTAAGTTTATCGCACGAAGTCAAACTCTCGCAAGTTGCTAACGACCGCAAGGCTTCGGCACGTTGCCCGGGCGACATTTGCTGCATGATATGAACGAGACTATCCAAAGCGACATCTGGATTATCAGTTAAAACACTAAAAAAAATATATATATATAAATAATAAATAAAATCTAAACTTAAAAATCAATAAACAAAATACCTATAAACAGAATGCAACGCTGCATCACGTTTTAGGCACTTAATGTTATCCTTAATGACCGAATGCGTAGTATTTTCATCAGTTTCATGCAACAGCCATTCGACAACGACCCTGTTATCCTCCCACAGGTAGCCCTATATTAATAAAAATAAAATTCATTAATAAAAACACACAAAAAATAAACAAACAGAATAAATTAAATGACCTCGACGGTTCCCTTGACTTCGACAAACCACCGTCTCAACATCGACTCGATTTGTCCGTCGCTCAATTCAGTTTTGATTTTCAAAATTTCCTGTTTGATTTTATGCGTCAAAATGAGGCGATAAAGTCGCCAATACAAAATGGTTCTTGAGTTTTTCCACGGAACTATATCTTGGATGACCCCTTTCTCCTGCATTCTGACCGGCGTGTCGTGCATGTCGGCGAAACTCAGCGCCACTTGCAAGTACATCGGTAAAAGCATTTTTTCACGGTCCGTGATCCGTTTTTCGAGGTCCGTTTTTTGTACCGCGGACAACTCGGGGTCGTTGGATTGTTCCCGTAGTTCCTGACACACCGAATCGTTACGGTGAATCGCTTTTAATAAATCGCGCGCGCGAAACTTGATTTCGACGATGCCTTCTGGTTCCAGAATTCCACCTCTGCAAAAAAATAAAATTAAATTAAAATTAAAAATAACATTAAAACAAATTTAAAACAATTAATCAAAATACCTGCTGAGTGGATCCGCATACATTTCCATGTGTTGTAAATTAATAGTGGGGTCGATCACCGCCCACGCTCCACCCCGTAATTCGGCGTACGGTGGGATGTAAATTAAAATCGGTTGGTTATATTCACGAATGCTGTCAACGATGTACGCCCCAAATTTAATGATTTGGTCGTACATATCTAAAAGTAAAAAAAAAAAATCAACAACTAATGCAATTTTAACGAAATTTACGACGAATTGCATAATATTTATGTCAAATAACTGTAATTTGTAGTCATGGGAACAAAAATCAATAAAAAATCCACATTTACTACAATAATAACAATAATAAATATGCCAAAAATGGCATATTTATGTCATATCACCCGAAATATAGTAAAAAGCGATAGAAACCTTTCATTCCTCCAGAAAACCCCCGCCAATTAGCAAATATGATCAAAGGTAAATCCTCTCGGTTAAAATCCTTAATAGCTTGCGCTGTTTTATAAGCCGAGTCTGGAAACCACACCTGGCCAGCTTGAGACATCACCTAAACAATAAAAACAGAAAAATTAAAAATTAAAAAATATCCACAATTTGATAAGCTAGACAAACAAATCCACATACTTTAGCCTCGGAATCGAGATTAGCCGGATCGGCGGGAACCTCCACTTCAACCGTTCGCGTTTCCACGGCAACAACACCGACAGGAATACCTCCCAACCGAGCTCTGCCAACAACTACAGTCTGCGCCCACGGCCGCATCACCTCCATAAACGATCCAAGATCGAAGAAACCCGACTCCCACGCGTCGGGATTAACTACAAACGACATCCATTAATCAAAATAACTAAAAGCGCCCTTTAAAAGAATACTTTTACTTGGACTAGATCGCCCTTCGAGCATCCAGCGCGGATCGTAAGCGGATTTCGTCGGCATGAATTGAATCTCACGATCCACCGGATCCATTGGGATTTGAATGGGCAAAGGCGCGCCACGAACTTTCGGAACGTACGCCAACCATTTTAATATCGTAGTTATGCCTTCCAGGTCGTTGGCCACGCTCACGTGAGTCACTCCGTTGTAGTACATAATCTGGACGCCGCCCAACTGGTTGTTCGACGTGTAAACTTCACGTCCTAACAACTAAAAAATCGCATAAAAATCGTCAAAACACCGTTTAAATCAATAACCGGTCGGTTTAATTACTTTATTCAATGCGCTCGAGCCGGTTAAAATGATGTGCGAGTTCTCCACTTGAATTACGCGTTGTCCTAATCGAACCAAGTAAGCGCCGATTCCAATTGCACGACACGTGACCATGCTTATTGTCACTATCTCGTTGTACGCTTGAGACGTTTCTCCCGCAATCATGGCGGAACAGCGTAAATTTTCAACTCCCAATCCGTCATCCTTCCCTATAAACAAAAATTAATTAAATACTTCGCTGCATTAACAAAAAATTCCGTAAAAACGAACAACGAACCGATTATGTCGGTGATTTTGTAGCGCGATTCTCCTTCGTCTTCTATAAGTTCGGCGTGAACCGAATTGAAAGGACTCAACTTCTTGAAGGTTTCCGGCGTCAAGTATAAATACTTGAATCCCTTATCAGGTTCGTTCGGATCTTCCCACGCAACTCTAAAGAGCTGTTTCACTTCCTCCGCGAGCCCGATTCGAGCGCCGCTGTTCGCCGACACGAAAATGCGCGGAATTTTCAACTTTCTCGCCAATTCGGATGCTTTCAAGAACAAGAAATCTTCTTGAGGCCCGAACGATCCAATTTGGAAGGTGATGTCGTTGCAAATGATGATGATGTCTCGTCCGTTCACGTACTCCGGGGTGTAAATAGTCACTTTCCAAGCAACCATGCCGATCTACAACGTTAAAAACGATTAATTTATGCACAAAATAAATCATTTGTCTCCCCAACGTACTGTGTTTTGACCAGGCAATCGTTTTTGTTCGACGAGCAATCCCTGTAGATCCAAAACAAGTTCTACGACCGTCGCGACTTGGGGCGGCATAGGCACGAAGGGATGAGTGGCTACGTGGGTTTCCCAACAACGATGTAACGCTTGTCGAAGCATTTCTGGGAAATCGTACACGTACGTAGTTCCTAAAGATTGAGCTTGGAACCGTTTTTGTTGTAAAAAGTCTTTCGTCATGTAAGGAGTGCTGATTGGAAGACCGTGAAGTGGCCCTTGTTTGGTGCCCCATGCTTCAAATTGGATCTGTATAATAAATTATGAATATTACAAAATTTATCTTGTTTTAGATTTATTTTTTTTAACCAATCCTGTTCGTGCATCCGTGAATTCTTTGTACACGCTGATGTCTAGATAATAACCACTTTCGTTGGCAACAAATAATCGAATAGTAAATGGTTTACCACTAGTTGTTAATCTAAAAAAAATAAATCAAAATTAATATTTATGATAATTTGAAAAGGGAAAACAAGTAAATACTTAATCGTCATTTTCAGCTCAGCTTGCGTTACTCTAAGTTTCCACAAACGTGGCCCGTAACGCAAAACCATAGAACGAACACTTTCCTCAATTTTCGTAGGATCCATTATCACATTGGGAACGAAGTTTAGGAAAATATGATTACAATCGGTGCTTTTAGACTAAAAAAATAAATAATAAAATACATAAAATTCGTGACATAAAATACAAAATTGGATGAAATTTACGTGAGGATGGGAGAATGCAACTTCCAATTCATCCATTGCTTCGAGAAGAAGCCGTTCTCCTTCGTTTTGCATGTACTCGAACGAAGCTTCTTTAGTAATCAAATCCGAGTGTCGAATAATCGATCGGATAAAAAACCGGTAATCACTCACTTCTTGATTTTTAGAGCCCTATTTAAAAAAAATAAAAAATGTAATAAATTTAATTCAATTTAAAATAATTCTCCACAGTTAGAATAAATAACCTTTGCTTTCCCTAAATATAAGTGCATTTTTTGATTAGACGTTCCAAGAGCCTCTAAATCATAATTTCGTAATCGCGTAATCTCTAATTGAAAAGCAAGGCCAGGTTCCAAATGTCTATAAATTCGATCCTCTTCAAAATTGTCACGTGCCCGATATGTAAAATATCTTGGAAAATGTTGCTACAAACAAATCAAAATTAAATTTTAAAAAATAAAAAATAAAAAAAATAAAAATTTCCTCATTACTCTATGCAGAGCCATGAAAGTGAGTCGCCGCATATTCTTTTCAATTAATTCGTCTTTCTGCTGCACGCAAAACTCCCTGAATTTTGCACTAAGAGTATTATCATCTTCATCGTCTTCACGAGGTAGAGTTATATTCATGATATGCATCGGTTCAGTTGGCTAAAATAAATTAAAATTAAAATTAATTTAATTCAAACTAAACATTGTGAAAAATTAACCTTCGCTGAATCTTCGTCACTAAAAGTAGACGAACTAAGCCTATCTCTCGGGCTCATTTCATTATCTAAGCCACGAGGACTGCTGGGTGGGGAATCACCGAATAGCTCCAGCATTTGCGGGAAACAAGCAACGAAATCGTCAAATGTTTTGAAAGCTGCAATTGCTCCCATTCTTTGGCAATCTTCTATCGTCGAGTAATCTGTGCCACCATCTTTGCTTTCTTCGACGTCCTTGCTCAGCGTGGTGAGCATAAGTTTATTGTGTGACACTCGGAGCGGACTTTGAAAACAAAAAATTAATTTTTTTAAGTAGAAATTAATCGGATTGATCAAAATTACCGGTTTGGATGCGACGAAGGCAAAAGAAATTGAAATTGAACCACTGAAAGTCCGGGTGGTAAAACAAGATGTTGCACGCAGGTGAGTTCGTAGGAAATATACGCGCGACGGACATAAACCTGCGAATTAAAATATTACGTTTGTGAAGAAGAAAAATATAATCATTTACCTCCAATGCCGCTCTGCAAACGACGGGATTTGTGTGATTAAAGAAATCGTGCAAAACGTCATAAATGGACGTCTCGGATAGGATGAGTTTCTAAAGAGCCATTTTTTAAAAAAATTTAAATAATTATTATTTTTTTTTAAATTTCAATTTCTAAAATGTCAATCACTTGTAAATTTTCTGGGCAGAAATCATGCCCGTACATGTCAATAGCGGAAAGAAAAATCGACTCCATTTGGTTGTGCCGCAACTCATACGCAGGTTGATGCGCCGCTATCAAAACCTAAAATTACAATTTTTTAAATAAATAAAAAAACTCAATAAAACCCAAGAAAAAAAAATCTTTCTCATACCTGTCTCGCCCTTAAAGCCACTTTTGAGTGTTCAACCTTATTCAACAATGTGAGATCATTCAAAATTAACGCCAATTCGTCGGTCAAACCAGGTTCATGACCGCACAAATGATCCTAAAACACAAAAACCAATTAAAATAAACCAAAAAGACACTACAAAAAAAATAATAATAATTTACAATTAAATGAATAACGATTGCATTTTTCTTAGCAACTTGCGAATGCGAAAAAATATTAGAAACAACAGTAGCCATATCATCCTTGTAAGTTTCTCTCAAAAGCGAAACGCATTTGTCGTAATGGCCTTGCTGGAATCTAATCTCCACATTCAGATATTGCCGCAGCAGTTCTTGGACAACAGCCTTCATCCGTCCTCGAATCCCATTCCGATATCTAAAAAAAATAAAAACAAATAAAAATAAAAACCCACCATCGCTCGAATCTTGCGCTACCTTTGAACGAGTTGCACAATGGCCTGAGTAGTCATAAAGAACACGTCCCGATCAGTTCGCTTCTGAAGTGTAGCTGCATGACTATCAATCACACTTGCAATCTGTTGACTAGGAAACTGAGCCAACACTGATGTGATGTTACTGGCGTACAACGACATAAGCTTCCTGATTTTCTTTTCCACGTGCACTGGAATACGGCCCGAAATGGACGATATAATCTCTTGCAGTTCCAGAAGAGGCAGATTTGGATCACGCAATGTTCGCATGAAACGGTCCACGGTTTCTTTCATTTTCGGGACGAAATAAGGATCGGGCAAACAGTAGCCCTGCAACATAAACTCCAATATTTGCCGCATCATTTGAAAGATTTGATTGAGTTTGTCGCCGTGCACCGTGGGCGCATCCGTCTCCGGGAATTTTCCCATATAATAAGGAGCCTTCAAGTAAATAAAAACGATTTTCATAAATAAATTGATATTCAATTTGATGTTTACTTGTAAGCATCGCGAATTATCGTCCATTTCTAGATTCGCTATCAAACTTCCGGCCTCCAACACAGCGCCCGGACGTTTAATAAAGTGAATACTACAAAAAAAAACATTTAAAATCAATACCAAACTTCAAATAAAAATCAAATTTTACCTTCCGCTTTCGGTTACGGAAAGTGTCATAACCATTTTCATAACTTCAATTTCGGCATAACTTTGCCCCGCGTAAACTTGTGCACCTTCCTCGATCAAAAAGCCAAGTAATTTACCAGCAGATGGAGATCTAAATTTAAAAAACAAAATTTAAAAAAAAATTGGTTCAAATAATTGTGAAATTATACCTAAGCAGAGATGGATCGTTATCTTTCTCAAAAACACACGTCTGATTGCCAATAACTATTCGATATCGATCAACTTCCTCCTTCATGTAAGTTGTGTAGCTGCTGCCATCGATCGACAATAATAATCCCCCATCCGTTAACCGATGAACTTCAGCTTCTTTATACGAATTATTCATGCATAGGAAGTAATTGCTCGGTCCGGTCTTGGTCGCCTGAAGTTTGTATTTAAGTCCTTCGTAAATCAATTCAACGTCAACCATATTGAACAGAGAATTTGCCGGTAGTATTTGGCCCCTGGAAATCGTTACAAAATGTCATCGGACAATAAATTTACACAAACAAACAATAAATACCTTTCTAAAGTACTTTGAAAAGTTTGAAACGCATTTACAATAGCTTGATCCGCAACTTGAAGCGCCCCACACGTCACACTCAGCATTCCTTCAGGTTTTCCAGACTTTACTCTGTCTGCGATTAGCACGTCCAACCATCCAGTGTTGATATTGTTTTGCTGAAAAGTTTCGTTTTCTAGCAAAGTCACTAAATATTCCACGGTGGTTCGGAAATCTCCGCGAATTGACAACTCTTTAAGAGCGATAACTAGATTTCTAGAGATATAATTTTTTTTAAATTATCACGTGTAATGATATTTTTTCTAATAACTCACTCTCTCGCATCTTCTCTGTCTTCGCCCCACGAAAAGCAGTGACCAAATTGCGAATCCGCGAATTCGTGCAAGCCACCCGAGGCGGCCACACTGAAGTAGCCCCACACATTTTTATTACTTCTAAAGTTCAGTTCCTGCACTGTTCCCGAACTCGGTTTGAAACCTAAAAAAGCAAAGAATTGGTCATTAATGGAGCCAGGATAGATGTGTAGAAAAATATTATTTTGCATAAATAGTCAAATTCGCCGATAAATGCACAAAATAAATGCATAAATCGCAGTTTTCACCTTGTGCTATGCATAAAAGAATTTGCGTATACATTTTGTTTGTATAAGCGTGGAAGTTTTGAAATTTTTCATGAAATTTTGCAATTTATTTACGAAATTTTGCAATTTTATTCACGAAATTTTGCAATTTTATTCACGAAATTTTGAAACTTTTCATGAAATTTTGAAATTTTCATAAATTTTTGAAATTTTTCATGAAAATTTGAAATTTTTCATGAAAATTTGAAATTTTTCATGAAAATTTGAAATTTTTTATGAAAATTTGAAATTTTTCATGAAAATTTGAAATTTTTCATGAAAATTTAAAATTTTTCATGAAAATTTGAAATTTTTCATGAAAATTTGAAATTTTTCATGAAAATTTGAAATTTTTTATGAAATTTTGAACATTTTCATAAAAATTTTAAATTTTACACGAAATTTTCCAAAATTGCAAAATCCATGCATGCTCTTATCACGAATTGCAATGTTGAACGTTGTTTCTCCCAATTTAAACAAACACTTAGTGACAAGCGGCACTCTTTTACAAGAGAACCCTTGAAAATAATGTTAATTTGTTATTATAACTGGAATAATTTTTTTACTTTGGCTATTTTTATCTTTTTAATTGCATAAAATAGACCTTTTTTGTGCATATTGTATGCCCATAAAATGAATTTTTTTTGGGATAAATGTCCAGGCTTTACTCATCAATTAAAAACAAAATAAAATTCATTTCTCCATTATTTACCCTCGTCGGGATTTTCACTCGTAATCCGGGCAGCAATCACATGACCCCACGGCCTTGGTTTGTGGGGTGGGTTTTCAAAATCGATTGGATTGTCGGTCCAAGGCGATTCTCCATACAACAAACGTATATCCTTAATTCGATGTAAAGGAATACCCATAGCAATCTAAAACAAAAAAAACAAAAAATATTAATAACAAATAAAAATAAATAAAATAAATAAATAAACAATACCTGGAGTTGCGCAGCGGGTAAATTGACATCAGCTATCATTTCGGTACACGGATGCTCAACTTGCAATCTCGGATTCAACTCCAAAAAAGCGTAATTTCCGTCTTCGTTATACAAATACTCGACCGTGCCCGCGCTCACATAACCAACCATTTTAGCTAACCGAACAGCAGCCTTAAAAAAAAACGTTTTTAAAAAACAACCCAAACAAATAAATACATTTAAAATACTTTTTCCATTTGCTCAAACACTTCCTGGTTCGCTATAACGCAAGGCGCCTCTTCGATGATCTTTTGGTGACGCCGCTGAATGGAGCAATCTCTGCCGAACAACGAAATAGCATTGCCGTACTGATCGGCCAGGAGCTGTACCTCCAAATGACGTGCGCTGACGGCCATTTGCATCACAAATATGGGCGAGCCGGGCACTTCGGCTTGTACTTGACGAAAAGCTGTTGAAAACTCGTCGACATTTTCAGCTTTACGGATTCCTTTACCGCCGCCCCCTTCAGACGCCTTTATCATGACTGGAAAACCGATTGTCTGAGCTGCCTAAAATAGAAAAATAAAATAAGAATTGAGTTTTGGATATTTTTTTAGGTCGGATATACCTGCAGCCCTTCTTCGACGGTTTCAGTGCAACCTTTGCGATACAAATCTTGAGGTATTTTAAGTTTCCGTGAGCTGTGTAAGTCGTGTTCGGTCCAATCTGCCTTCAAACCTTAAAACAAAATTTTTTTTTGTCTCAATTCAGAGGTTCCCAACCTGTGGTACGTGTCCCGGTACCGGTACGTGAATGTCAAGCTACCGGCACAAGATAAGTGGATTTTAAATGGAATTTTTGATATTTTGTGGGAGAATTTGATTTTTTTGAGGAGATTTTTTGAGGAATTTTGATATTTCACTAAAGTTTCTAATTTTTCGGGGGAAATTTTTCATTTTTTAAATGGAATTTTGGTTTTATTTGTGCAAATTTTGATATTTTTGGGAAAAATATTTAATTTTTCTGGATTTTTGGTGTTGGATTTTGTGATTTTTGACTGGAATTTGTGGAGACTTTTAATTTTTTTTTGCAATCTTGGTGTTTGACCTACTGGTACCTCACCATATTGTACTCTACTAACAGGTACACCCATCTTTATACGATTGGGAAACTCTAACTTAATTAATTGCAAGTTTATGTTATTTAAACGTTTATTTCAATTTACCAGAACCACTCCATGGCAGTGTGGGAATTTCAGCTGTTTGAGCAACGATCGAAGAAGCAATTTTGTCACCGAGAGCCCACATTGCTTTCTCTGGAGGACCTGTGACCAAATCATTACCCCATTAGCAGAAATGAATAAATTCCTAATTTACTATACGTACCAATAAATGCAATATTGTTAATATGAAGCAAATGGGGCAATTTTGGATTTTCGGATGCGTGACCCCAGCCTGCCCAAACAGCCTTAAAAAAATAAAAAATAAATTAAAAAAATTATTTATTTCAAAATTTGTAATTTCTTTTACCTGCACTTTCATTCGTCTAGCAATATCCAAAATGACTTCACAGTTCGCATAATTATTATTATTCGAACCTCCTGCGACAGGCACGTAATGATCCGCCATTTTGATGTATTCTAAAAATAAAGAAATTATGAAACAAATTTTATTTATTTTTCCGCGAAAAATATTAATAGATCACCAGCATTCGCTTTCAAGTCTTCCGGGGTGACCATAACGACAAAGCGAATGGCTTTTTCATTTTTAAACATCTCGTAGGCCCATCTGCGAATTGACCGCATGCATTTAACAGCAGCAATGCCATTATTTGCTATTAAAACCTAAAAATTAAATTTTAAAAATTTTAAAAATAGATAAATTAGGGTTGCACCTAATATTCGGTTTGTATTCAGTTATTTGACCTATTAGAACATTTTGTATTCGGCTGAATACATAATAATGAGAAAATTGGAATGATTTGCATTTTTCAATGGGAATTGTCACCGTTTTTAGAATAAATACTAATAACTTTCACTACATAAATTGCATTTTGTTTTTAGGTGAAAATTGAAAATTTTAGGTGAAAATTTTAGGTGAAAATTGAAAATTTTAGATAAAAATTGCTTTTTTCATCATAGAACCAGGTTTTTTCAATGTAAAAATTGTTTTTTCAGTGTAAAAATTGTTTTTTTTTCAACATAAAATCGTTCTTTTCAACATAAAATTGTTTTTTCAACGTAAAATTGCTTTTTTCAAATGTATAAATCGCAATTTTTTCATTATTCGGTCAAAACCGAATCTTCGACTGTAGTTTTCGGCCTTTTCCTTACTAGGTGCAACCCTAAATAAAATGATAAAATTTTATATAATTTACTTTATTGATGACTAATTTTCCACCAAATCTTTTAACAAACTCTTCAGGTGTCGCCACACTAAAATCCTTCTGCTCTCCCAATCGCTTCTGATGAAGTAACGTTCCAGTTGACATGCTGGGTCTTCAAACATTGAAATAAAAAATATAAATATATTTTAAAAAAATCCAAAAACAAATTAAAAAGTAGTCAAAAAAAAATTAAAAATGATAAGATAAAAAAATAACTTGTTCCACGGATATTTAAATCATTTGCAGTCGACGACGAAAGCGAGATTAAAATAAAAAGTAAAAATAAAAAACGACAACAGAAAATCGTGACCTCGTCCCGACACTGATATGACGTCATACCATCACCCGATGCAAGAAATCAATTTACCTGAGAAAGGTTTTTTCAAAATATCCTTCTACAAATGGGAAAGCGGGATTCATCTTGTGGGAAATAGCTCTACTCTACTGTTACACAGATTACACCAACTGTGGAATTTGACCCGCACTGACCCGAAAGTCCTACACTCAAAGTGCGGGTCAGTAAAATTCAAAAATCAAAATTAAAATCCCAAAAATCCGTCGGCCGAATTTACATAACAAATAATAACAACTAAAGCCTATCTGTCATTTATTTCTCTACTCTAGTTCTTACGTTAATCAAAACAGAAAGCCTAAATAAAGCTCATGAGTGTCTTCTACTCGTTCATGACACCATCAATTATCCTACACACCACGTAATGCATCGTACACGTGCAGCGGTCGGTTGCTACGGATACGTGCTGCCATCTAGCGCTAGGTAACCGAAATTCGAATTTATTTTGATTTTGATTTATATATGGGATATTGATAAAATAAAAACTGAAGGAAGAAACTCGAATTTGAATCTGTTATTTAAAAAAAAAAAACAGAAAAGAACTTGTTAATTCCAAAAAAAAAACAGAAAAGAACTCGTTTCTCTTCGAACGGTGGAATGTCTAAAATGGCTACAATTAGTGCAGTATCGGTCTGCGCGGAAAAAAAGTTTTTACAAGAAAATGGTTGTAATTTCCTGATTTTTTAAGAATGATTTTAGTAATTTTTGTGATTACAAATTTTAATTCCGTTGGAATGTTTCTGGTGATTAGTTTTTAGTAGGTTTTAAGAACTAAGCGTCAACAATCACGATTCCGAGTTTTATCACTACCCGAATTCTCGAGTGTAATTTTGGCATTGAAAAATAATTGTATTGTTCGATGTTTACCGTAATTGACGTCTTTTGTCTTTCCACATTGTAGGGTTACCCTTCAGTAGATGCGTTGACTCATCCTCTCGAAAACTATCCGTTGGATTCTCATCGTCTTCTTCACCGACACAAAAATTGACAGCCTCCGTCACGGATAAACTACGTAGAAGAAATGCATAAATAAAATAAAATAAACCTTATTATCTGTTATTGTATTGCGCATAATAGCAATGATGTAGATATGCAAAAAAGATTAAAACAGAATTTGTTTTACACCTGTTACACAAATATTTAAAGGCGAAATGAACTCGAATTCGTGCGTCCACTTATGGAATGCAAAAAATTAGATCACGAATAAGAGCGAGACAAAACTATTGTTTTTTTTTAAATTTTAGAAGTTAAAATCTATTTTTGTATTTTAGTTTTAATTTTAGTAAAATAAACTGAATAAGTACACTGATTTTACCTGGGGATTGCATTTTTGTTTGCGGAAGCTTCGCTCGAAGCGCCGTTGTCGGTCATGTTTTCAGTCGTTCTGTCGTTTCTATCGAAATAAAAACATTGATTGATAAGATGTTGTAAATGAAAGGAAATCGACTTTTAGGGGAAATAAAATTAATATTAATTTGTAATACCATGTGATCGAAACCTGCAAATGCGGTTTTTGGCATCGAAAACATGTTTATCACGTGAGAGATTACATAGATGGCACGAACATGAGCAGATCGTGATTCGTGAAATGAAAGAGTTATAGATCGCTTTTAGATGTGATAAGATTAAAAATAGTTAGATAACTATAACATTTTAAGAAATTTTGTTTAAAAAAATGTCTGGAAAAATTTTATTATCAGTCAAGTCCAAAATAGAAATATTAACAAACGTAATGGCTGCTAGAAAAAAGCCCATTGAGTATTTAATAAATAAATAAATAAAAAGGAATTTTGTTACTAACTTTTCGGATGTGTTTTGTCGCCTGCTGGATTGTAAAAAGGCCACACATTTGCGCACAATCATAACTAAATTATTAAAGGAAATAAATATATTTTATGAAACTATAAAGAAAGTAGGTATTGGTACAAATTATGACGAAATATTACCAGAACAAACAGGTGAAACAGGTGTGCTTTCTTTTGTGCTTCATAAGAATAATGAAGAATAATAAATAAAAAAAATTAGTTCGATTGCGTATAACGGAAAAATTGTCTAAATTAATGCAGCTGGAATAATTGGCAGTCAAATCTGTTTTTGTTTTTTTTTTTCAAAATAAATAAATAAATATCCACACAAAATGTGTATAAAATCGTATTTATTTGAGTTATGGTTCATTCAAACAATAAAACGACCAAAAAGGACAAATAAACTGTTTTCCTCTTATTTAGTATTTAAAAAAAATCAATTTTTATTGTTTTCTTTTATATATGCAAAAGTATGGAAGACTGTTTTTGTCCAAATTATAATTTTTTTAACAGAGCGATTGTTTTCACTAAAATTGTTTTTTAGACAGTTTGAAAATCATTGCTGTGATCTTTCTCCATTTTTTCCATTTTCACATTTTGGGGCAAATGATAGCACTGGTCAGTCTACCACACTAAATAAAATGCCAGGTAGGTGATAAATCATTGTGTCCACTTTTTCCCTTTTGGCAAATCAAAGCTCATATCACTCCATTAAAACACAGGCGGAATTGGAGGTGGAAAAGATGGTTATCCTCACAAAGTACCGTAGAAAAGTAGCTGGAGGCGGCTTGTGGTGCTGGTTGTTTGTACTCATAATTTGAGTAAGAAATAATTTTACGATTTAATGATTTCATGATTTCATGAATTCAATGATTTTTCTGCAATGATTGTAGGCGTTTGACGATTTTTAAATTTAATGATTTTCAAATTTAACGATCTTTTCGTTTAATGATTTTTAAATTCAATGATTTACTAATTTAATGATTTTCAAATTTAACAATTTCTTTAATTATTGCATTTTGCTGGCAATGAATTTAGATTTTAATGATTTTCAAACTGTTTAATAAAAAATGATTATAATTTTGACAAAAACGGTCTTCCATACAAAAGTACTTACACACAAACATGTTGCACCAAAACACTACCAGACGGTGCCGTGACACTAAACCAAACAAGTGCTGTTTTCAAGTACTGGTTTTGGTAAGTTTTGTTCGTAAACCTAAAATATTATGGCACATAACGAGACGGAGGTAAACGCGAAGAATAAGCATCAATATTTGGTTTCAGTTATTCAAAATTGGCATAAAACAATCCGAAGAAAATGCATTCGTTCGGGCAAGTATGAAATTTGGAAAACACGTGAACGGCGCAACTAACTATTTTTCATTTATAGAGAATCCAGACGAAGCTTGGCTCGAATGTTGTCAAAACACCGAACAATTACAAATTTATTCGAAAACAATGCACCAACTAGCTACACAAATATGGGATACAAATAACTCTTTTACTCGAATCGACTGGTGCAATGAAATTGCAATGTGAGAACAATTTAGTAAAAAATAAAGATTTTTAATTTTTGCTTAGTTTATCAAAATTCTAAATTATAACTCAACTAAAAACCTATTTCTTGAACCTATTTTATTAATTATACTGATTTATTTTACTGTTTTTCCAGGAATTATTTTCGACATGGAAAAATGAAGGAAATTTTGTCCAAGGAAAGACAACTTTGTACCGAATGTGATTTATTTGTACCAAATTCAATGCCGCTGTATCTGCTTGATGTTGGGAGTTGCTACAATGCGTTTGATCGACATAAAAATAACTACCAAATTTTATCTTTGGACTTATGCCCCGCAACTAAAGTATGCAAAAAATTCATCGAATTGAAATTTCATTTTATTTCTAAAAATATTTTTCTATTTTATTTCACAGGATGTTCATGAATGTGATTTCACAAAATTGACTATTACGAGCGACGAAATCGATGAAAACAATTATTTGGCTTCGTTACCCCTCAAAATAACGCATTTGAACAAGGAAACGTTCTCGATCGTCGTTTTTTCACTTTTATTGGAATATTTACCAACTCCTAGGTTTAATCTTTAATCTTTAATCTTTTAATCTTATAATTATTATTTTTATTTTTTTAAATTTTAGACATCGCTGGATAACTTGTGAAAAAGCATATCGTTTAATCAAACCGGAAGGATTGCTGCTTATTGTTACGCCGGACTCGAAACATCAAAATCGGAATGCGGCGATGATAAAAAGCTGGAAAGTTGCGCTGCAGCGTATGGGATTTGTTCGAACCAATTACGAGAAGTTGCAGCACTTGCACTGCATGGCATTTCGGAAAAGACATCTATGCGGAACTTGTGTTTGGAAAAAGAAAATTGAACGTCCAGATGGGGTCGAGGATGTCCAGAATATGATTTATATTCCTCAGGACTTTCAAGACGCTGATGTCGATGAATTTGGTGTTAGTGATGGTGTAATAAGAGATGACGATGAAGGATTGAGACGAGGATTTTTGCAGTTACCGTTTAATATGTAATTGATTTTGTTATGTGGATGTTTACATTTGGAAATGTGTGGGAATTAAATTGGTTTGCACACATTTCGGAATTATTTGAGTGGGTTAAGTAAAGGATATGAATGCAACAATACTCATGATGGTACAATAGAGTATGAAACCAAGTCTGTCTAAAGCGATGGCGACTAATTGCCAGTCTGATAACACGATTTTTTTGCTTGTTGTTTCATCTTCGTCGTTTAGTAATTCCGAAATTCCAATCGACTGAAAGATTAAGAAAAGAAAAGAAAATAGTAAAAGTTTTAGTAAATTTGTTGAAATTTTGTTGAAATTTTGTTGAAATTTCTTGAAAATTTGTCAAATTTTGTTGGAAATTATCAATAATTTGTCAAATTTTGTTGAAAATCAATATTTTTTCAAATTTTGTTCAAATTTATCAAAAACTTTTCAAATTTTGCCAAAATTTATTGAAAATTTTTAACAACATTGAACCAAAAATTCACAAATTTATCGAATTTTATCTATTCAAATAATTTATAACGGGCCCATTTATCAATCATTACAACCCTACAAAGCCACTTTGATTTCTAACAGCACAAACAAAAAATTACCGTTTTATCAGGTAAACACACAACCGAACCGAGCCAACCCGACAAAAGATTAACAAACCAAATCGGTGGTGGAAACCCCGGCGGATTTTTATAAATCGATATAGTGGTTATCGTTAACAAAAACGTTAACCCGGCTAAGAAAGCAGCATTCCCACTGAAGATAACTAAAAAAAAAAAAAAAAGTAAAAACACTAACAAACATCACTTCCAACACAATCAAAACCTAATCAACTACTTTACCTATTCCAGCGACACTACTCCCACTGCGAGGCACCACCCAAAACAAGTGGACAATCAGGATAAACAACATAGTCACATTAGCCGCAGATGTGAACAACTTGTGCTCAGCTGCCGGTGACGTCCAGAAAGTCACAAACGTAACAAGAACAGCCACAATCGTCGGCGTTATCAGGGCTAAATGGTAAAATGGCATCCTGCGCTTCAATGTTATGTGAAAAATGAGGCTAGTGAAGTAAATTTTGTCATCGCCGGGATCTAAAGTATCCACGTTTCGGGTCTTGCGTGATGAGACCACTTGCCATTCGTTATGCTCGTCATACAACCAAATCTCGGCAGGCTAAAAAAAATTCATACGTTTTTTTTTATTGCATTTTTTGTATGCAATTTTAAATTATTTACCTCATTAATGTCGTATAAAGTTAAGTTTATTTCCCCACCGAGGTCAGTCCAAGGTGTAAAGAGCAATTCACACGTGTGTTGATCGAATGGAAAGGCTTTGAGATCCATGGGGCAGATGCTTTTGAATGTTCCAGGGGGCCACCAATGGACTTCACCATCTTTATTAATGAATATTTGGGTTTTAGCAACTGGCAGGATATTCGTCGATTCGGCACTGCGGAGTTTTAAAAAAATTGTATTGCTTCGAAATGATACGGGGTTTTAAGCAACAGATTATAATCCATTTTCTGCACCATTTTGTTGCATGAAACCCGTTGACGTTTTTTCTTACTTGTTAATTAAATAAACGTCTGGCTTCCAAATGTCGTGAAAGTCGACCGCCAGATATAATAGTCCACCATAATCGGCCTCGCTCCAAACAAGATTCAGGTCTTGCCAGTACTTGGAAATAAAATAATTAATTCAAAAAATAAAATTAAAGCAAGAAAGTTGCGAATTTTACATGCATTAGCCAAGCATTGCTTGTGAATGTTTCAGTTTTCTCATCGAGGCTGAGTATGTGGTATAGGAGGAATTCTACGGTGACATTTGTGGCCGCTTTGTGGTGTTGTTTCGGTCGGGTTAGGGTGTCAATTTTGCGATTGGTGAATAATTCTTTTCTCAACTTTTCTTCGTTGCTAATTATTCCAGCTTCACCTAAATGGAGTTGTTTTCAGGACAAGTTGTTTACACTTAAAAGCAATTGGCTGTTTTTGTTAGTTACCTGCATTTGAATTGACAGCAAACAGAGAAATAGTAAGAGCTAAAAGGTGAATTATTAGGTGCATTTTCATGTACTTTTAAAGCACTCCCATTGTCAAAGCTTTTGTGGCGATTGAAAGAACACATCTGCTTTTGACGTAGTGATAAGAATGAAATAAGTATCTTACTAGTGGGGTCTTGTGTTTGTGTTTTTTGGATTATGGTTACTGAATGCGGACTTTCAAGTGTTTACAAATTTAATGAGGAAAAATTAAATTTCTTCTTTAAATAAATAGAATTTTGCTAAATTTATTGTTTTTTTGCCTGAAGATATTTTTTTTGCCTAATGAGAAAAATCGAATATTCTAGTCAGGAAATGAATGTGTGTGATCAAAAATGATTATTTGTGGTCTTGAAATGAAATTTTGGTCTAACAAATGAATTTTCGGTCCAATAAATGAATTTTCGGTCCAATAAATGAAGTTTTAGGCCAATAAATGAAGTTTTAGGCCAATAAATGAATTTTTGACTTAATAATTGCATTTTGTATCCAATAAATGAGTTTTTGGTCCACTTGGTGAATTTATGTCCAATAAATCAATTTTTGGTCCAACAAATCAATTTTTGGTCCAATAAATCAATTTTTGGTCCAATAAATCAATTTTTGGTCCAACAAATCAATTTTTGGTCCAATAAATCAATTTTTGGTCCAACAAATCAATTTTTGGTCCAATAAATCAATTTTCGGTCCAATAAATCAATTTTTGGTCCAATAAATCAATTTTTGGTCCAATAAATCAATTTTTGGTCCAATAAATCAATT
>JAQIXU010000759.1:0-25339 GCA_034701245.1 Strigamia transsilvanica | reverse complement strand
ATCAATTCATCAATTCATCAATTCATCAATTCATCAATTCATCAATTCATCAATTCATCAATTCATCAATTCATCAATTCATCAAATTTCAATATTAATTTCGATTTCGATTTCGATTTGCCAGTCTGGAATTACGGGAGCGAGAAAGAAAAGTTGGTGTTCACGCTTCGCGACGACCACGCGATAACCAGCGTCGCCCTCAGCGAGTTCGTTTGCGTCACCGGCTGCGAACGAGGCAAACTGCGCGTTTACAACGCACTGACTGGCGCTTACGTCAAAGTAATTCATTCCAACACCGATCGATCGATCGATCAATCAATCAATCAATCAATCGATTCTCGAATTAGCAAATGAGTCACCAAAGTGCCATCACTTGCGTGAGAGCGAATCTGTGGCTGATATTGAGCGCGAGCGACGACGGAGTTGGTGTTTGGAGCACGCAAGGCAAAGTGCGAACGTGTTTGCGCCACTTTCCTCACCCCTCGTAAGTTGTTGGCCCAAATTGGCCGTCCCGCTCCGCTTTTATCCGATTTGAGCTCGCAGACGAGTCACACAAGTCGAACTGCACTTTCTCCGCCTCATCACCGGCTGCAGGGACGGCAAAATCCGCGTCTGGGACATCCAAAGTCGACGTCTGCTCAAACTCATTTATCCCGGAGATGCGAGCGCCTTGTCTCCGATTTTATCATTCCATTTGGCCAACAAGTGGTAAATCGGTAAATCAAACAAATCATAAATCATAAATGTAATGCGATCAATTGTCAGGATAATCGTCAACACCGAAGCGCAAGTCGTCGTACTAAATTTCCACGACCCCGCTCACCGGTTCGCACAAGCAGCGAAACCGCCTTCGAAAACAAACGCGCCGGCAATTTGTCGTCGGAGCGGGGCCGAGAAAAAAGCGGGCAACATCAGTCTGACCGCGCACGCCATTCGCCTGTTCAAATCGTTACTGACCAACATCAAATCGCATCCGGACCCCAACACGCCGCCGCACACCTCCTTGTACCACATCCCGGTGCAGCATCCCAGTGCACCTTGGGATTTAGAGTTCGCCAAAAAGACTCTAAAAAGTCAACGACAAACCCCGACCGATCAACCGGTGCCGGAACCCTTCTATTCCATCATTTCCAAACTCAAGTTGGTCCTGCAAAAAACAAAAACAAAATTCAACTAAACCCTTTACATCATCATCAGTATCATTATTATTATTATTATTATTATTATTATTTAGAAATCCCACACCCAAGGAACGATCGCTGCCCAAATCGCGCTCGGACAACAGACTGGCGGATCCGATGGTGGCCAAAGATGTGACACGACGCGCATTCATGATGCGAACGAACGGCGCGCCAACTCCGGTAACCAAACATAACTGTCGTTTGATCAAAGTGCACACGGAGACGACACCGCGAAGCAAGAAATGCCTACGAAACGTGCGCAAACCGACGCGCTTCTGCAAGCCGACGCTTTACACGGAACGCAACAGCCAGCAACCGATCAGACGCAAACTCGCCGTCGACGAGCTGTTCACGACCTCGGGCGGCGAATGCCAGCAAGAGCGCGCATATCTACCTTTACCTTTTGCAGCCAAAACCTAAAAGCAAATAAAGCGAGACAATGTGTTCAAACGTAAATCTACGTAAATCGATTACTTTATTGAGTGAGCTGAGTAAGTACAGGATCAAGTGCGACAAATTAATCATTTCCTCTTTGCTTGAACGAATTCTTTGAGTAAGCTTTTCAGATATTTAATTTCACTGGATAGCGCGTCCACCTTTTTCGTCAGTTCACCGTTCGTCTCTTGGAGACGCTTCTCTTCGGTCGACAGAACCTCGGCCTCCTCCCGTTTCTTCATCCTGTAACGAGTGGCTGCGGTTCGGTTCTGCGACCGCTTGCGACTCTTACGAAACTCCTTCTTACACGGCCTTTCGTACGGTTTGGGTCTCGTTTCGCGTACGACTTCCTCCTCCACTATCTCCGAGGCCACGTCTTGCGTTTCCTTCTCCGGCCTTTCGTGACGTTTAGATTTGGGTTTCGTTTCGCGAACGAATTCTTTCGGCTCGACTTCCGAGGCCACCACGTCTTGCGACTCGCCGGCCTCGACCGACGTGTTCAGTAACGGCGTGCTGCTGCTGCTGCTGCTCTCAGTTTTCTGGATCTTCACGTCCACATCCACATCCACGTCCACGTCCTCGTCCTCGTCCTCTTGAATTAACAAATTTATGTCTTCGAGCGAGTTCAGTTGAAAAGCTCCGTCTTCGAAATCCCATTTCGTTTCCATCCAATCGCATAACTCAGAACCTATTGCAAAGATGAAGTCAATTAATTTAATTAGTTTGTCAACTAATTAATAGTAGTAATTTTTACCGTCCAAAAGCAAATGTTGATCATCATCATCTAAGACGTTTGTTTTGAATTTATTGTCGATTAACTTGCGCCCTTCATCGGTGTTCACCCAATCGTTACTCAAGTAATCGAAGTCCAAGTACTCGGCCGCCAACTGCGGATCCAACTCCGGATCCCACAGCGACAGCCCTTCGGTCGATAATAATAACTCCATTTGGTAATAATAATCGGGCAGATTTGCCGGGAAAATTCACGTTGGAAAGGCGTGGAACCCTGCATGATAAAATAAGTAAATAATAAATAAACAAAGAAAGAGATTCACGCAAGGAGTTCAATCAATCAAAATGG
Organism: Strigamia transsilvanica; assembly: GCA_034701245.1. Classification (NCBI taxonomy): domain Eukaryota; kingdom Metazoa; phylum Arthropoda; class Chilopoda; order Geophilomorpha; family Linotaeniidae; genus Strigamia; species Strigamia transsilvanica. The sequence goes on along the minus strand of JAQIXU010000759.1, from coordinate 22,642 downwards.
CGGCACGTGCCAACGAGGCAATCGGGCAAGTGCGTACTGCGCAGTTTGCCATTCGCGCCAAGTGGTGTTAGAAAAATTGAATAAAAATACTCACGCCATGTTGAAAATCATTTTGAAGGAGTGGGGAAAAAACGAGAACGTTTTCCGCCGCGCTATGCAGCCATTATTCTTGGTTCGACGAACACGGATTGACAAGAACAACGACTATCCAAAGTGCGAATGGCGAAATCGACCTCGATCCTAGAATACAAATACCGTAAACGTGTATTCGTTCGCCGAGGCAAACGCAACAAACGAAAACATTTCTAGATCTTTTACAATAACCTATTTAAAAATCTCATATTTTACCGCAAGAACTAAATTTCCAGCACCGAAATTCAGTTTCGGCGATGGAATGAAATAAAAAGCCGAGCACTATTTCCTACTACGGCAATGCAATAAGCGGTAAATCGGAGAGCGTCGTACGAGTGAATTTCCAGGAAGCCAACGTCAAACAGTCGCCGCCGTAGGCCGACGGCGCTTTTGCATAATCGCGCACGCCATCTGTGGCGGGAATCGTCGTATTTCTTTCTACCGCCATTTTGGTTGGAGAATGCGATGTCGTCCCGTGAGACCGATCATTGACACCTCTTTTCGCAGTGCTTCGAAACAGTGCGAGCACCCGAGCTCGGCATTAAAAAAATGCCGGTGAAAACGTGGGTTGACATGAACCCGCCACCTCCTGCCAATTCGTACCAGCCCGGCGTGGCGCGGTCGCTGCTCTACAACGGTTCTAAATTTCAAGGGCATCAGAAAAGCAAAGGCAACTGCTACGATGTCGAAGTGGTCTTGCAGGTACGTCGGACAAGCACAAGCACAACACACAAACACATCGACAAAAAGAATATTAATCGTGACAACTCTCTAGCACGTAGACGAAGAAAACGCTTATTTGTGCGGGTATCTAAAAATCAACGGTCTGACCGAAGAATACCCGACGCTCACGACGTTTTTCGACGGAGAAATCATCAGCAAGAAATATCCTTTTCTCACGCGCAAGTGGGATGCCGACGAAGACGTAGACAAGAAACACTGGGTGGGTACATGTGCAAAATTAGCAACAACAACAATCTACCGAGTTTTCATTTTGTCTTTTTATCTTTTTAGAGTAAGTTTTTGTCGTTTTACCAGTACGTGAAATGTTTCAATTCGGATTCATTCGATTATGACGAGCTGAAGAACACCGATTACGTGTTTATGAGATGGAAAGTACGCCGTCGAATTAAATTAAATTAAAGTTAAAACCAAAAGTCCAATTTTGCAATGATTTTTCAGGAGCATTTTCTCGTTCCCGATCATACAATCAAAGACATAAATGGCGCTTCTTTCGCTGGATTTTACTACATTTGTTTCCAAAAGTCAACAGCTACGATAGAAGGCTATTACTACCACCGTAGTTCGGAATGGTGAGTTAGTTAGTTAGTTAGTTACGGTAGTTAGTTGTTTTGGAATGTGCAAATGTGAAATGTGTGTGTTTTTCTCTCTCTTTCTCGCTTTGTTGCAGGTTTCAGTCGCTTACGCTGACTCACGTGCCTGAACACAGCATTCAAATATACGAATTTCGATAAACCAAACGTTTACTTTATCGTTTTGATAAAACTTTTTGCCGGCTCTAAAAGAAACGCGCTGTTGATTAAAAGAATCCCAAGGATTTAAAACGAAACAAGAAAAAGATAAAGAAAATAACCAAAAAACAAAACTAAACAAGAAAGAAAAAAAAAAAAAAGAAAAAAAAAAATCCCTTAAAACAAACAAAAAAACTAATCCAACCTGAGCATTGAAATGGTCCGAGGTTGATTTTGGCAGATGCAGGCCATCGCTAAGTGAGAGAAGAGAGAAGAGAAGAGAAGAGAAGAGAAGAGAAGAAAGAGAAAAGCAAATCAAGCGATTTAAAATTGACACTATTTATTAAACGACGAAGGACGAGGATGAGGACGAGGACGAGGAGAGGCAGCTGTGGAACAGCGGAAGATGCTCAACTAAAACGCGACGAATGGCGAACGGCGAACGGCGGATGGCGTACGGCGTGAAGACCGAAGACGGAAGAGTGAGGATGAGGAGTTTGTCTGTACAAATTGAAAGAGAAATGAGCAAAGTTCAAATGCCACACCATCTGTACTAATGACTTGCAAATAAAAGCAATCTAATTGCCGAAAACCTACTTGTTAGCTTTTTACGTGTTGATTTCGAACCGACCAATCGGAGCGCGGCACAATTCAAACGCACGATGGGCGAGGCGGGGCGAGGCGGGGCGAGGCGCGAAGCAAAGATGGCCGCCGACGTCGTCACGAGTGCTACCACGGTGTCGCATGTTGCTCCTATCTAATCGAAACTTGTGCAAGCGCTCGTTTCCTGCCCGGAATGAAGCCGGTTCGCGGCGATGACGAGCGAAGAGCGGCACCCCCGAGCGCGAGAACGGGAGCGGGATCGGGATCGGGAGCGAGCGCGGCGCCGCCGACACCAGCGCGAAGCGTCGCCGTCGTTGACGTTCCCCGTTCGGCAGGTGATCGAGTGCTCGCTGCTGTCGTTCGCTCTGGTAACGACGGATGAGAGCGACGGGCAGCGCTTCCGGCAGCAGGCCAACGACTCGCTCACCAACTACCTGCGCGGCGTGCTCGAAACGTTCCGCGCGCAGATGGGCGCGGGCGTGGCCGAGCTGGGCATCCCGCGCCTCGACCCGCTGCACGCGGCCGACATTTACCTGGAGGACGAGCACCTGCGCGCGCACTTCTTCAACGTGTCCGTGAGCGGGCTGTCGCAGTTCGACGTGCCCGAGCTGGCCGTGCGCCTGGAGCAGCTGCGGCTGCACCTGCGCCTGGTCTTCCCGCGGGTGGACATCAAGGGCAGCTACCGGCTGAGCGGGCGCGCGGTCGGCATCGTGCCGCTGTCGGGCGACGGCGTCTTCTACGTGTGCGCCGGCCGGCTCGAGGCGGCCGGGCGCGCCGAGCTCGTCAACGACGCCAACAACGACCTGCAGATCGAGTCGCTCTTCCTCGACTTGAAAGTGGCCGAGCTGGACCTGCACTTCGCCAACCTGCTCGGCGGCGGCTCGCTCGGCTCCATGGTCAACGGCGTGCTGCGGGCGCTCAGCACCACCATCTTCGAGCGCATCAAGCCGCGTCTGCTGACCGCGCTCCAGGACTCGCTCAAAGCCAAACTCAACGCCGAGCTGCGCCACGTCGACCTCGCAAAGTTCATCCCGGGCGGCTTGGCGCACGTGCTCGAAAGTGCCGGACGGAGGCGCGTCACCAACGCCAACCAGTATCTGGACCACGTGCTGCACAACGCGCGGGAACAAATCCGACAAGGGTTTGTCCGAGAAAACAACGAGTAACCACGCAGATGTACAATTAATTCCTCCTCTTTGCAGAGGTCTGGATCCACTTCCGCTGCCCGACGGCGACTCCTTGTCCGAAGGCCAGCTCCTCGGACTGGCCACGGTGCACCGAGCGGGGGAAGCCGCGCTGTCGTTCGCCGACGAAGGCACCACGCTCGAAGCCCTCATCGGCTTCTCCACCCTGTGCGCCAGTTACCGCTGGAACAAAAAGTGAGTGCGCCCAGCGCCCAATCCCCAATTCCTTTTCGTTTCATTCATTGCTCCTTTCGCAGAATCGTCTTCCATCTGGGTGGACGCACGAGCGCGCGGGTACGCGACGTCACCCTGCGCGTCAAGATCAAGCAGCCGAGCAGCTGCGGCTCGCAAGCCACGCTGCAAGACTTCGTCATCGAGCGATTGGGTTCCATCTACGTCAAAATGAGCGGCTTGGGGCCGGCCACTTGGCTCGCCGAGAAGCTCACCACTCTAGTCACAAACCTCATGCGCCGGCGTCTCGCCGACAGACTAACGGGCCCCATCCGACAGATAATCGAGTTAAATGTCGGATTGGCCAGTCCGATCGTACCAATTTAAAATAATTTAAAATAAAAGAAAACAAAAACAAAAAACCTACTCAACAATTCGTCATTTCCGTTTGACTTTTATTCGCAATTCTATTGACAATATTTTAATTCTTGTATCCCCTGCTCTTCCTGCGACCACGAGCGCGTTCAAACTTACGTCCCTTCGAGCGTATGTAAGGCCTGCAAATAAAAATCGCGTTAACAAAACACTTGCTTTTCATTACAACTAAACTCAAATTCAAATACTTTGTGTGACTGTGGGGAACTCCGGGAGCCGGTCCGAAATGACGGCACGCTTCACGCGCTTTGCGTGGCCCTGAAATACAATTCGCGATTGCAATTACAATTCATTTCAAATCGTTTCCGCTTATTTCGTACCCTGAACTAGGACAGTTCCTTTTCCTTTCGGTGCTCGCAACGCCAACTGGTCGAAAGTCAAGATTTTGCCACCTGCACGAATAATCCTGTCGCGAGCGCCTTTAGTCACGTGCAAAGCACAAACCTTCGCAAAGTTAGCAATATGTTTAATTACAAATTTATCATTAACATTTTTTTTTTTTTTTTTACCTTCATCTGCGGTACTTCGTATAATCGCACGTCATTGGTGATGCTTCCTACAATGACGGCCAATTTGTTTTTGCGGCCAGGTTTCTTCATAAGACGAACCTGGGGTCGTGTAAAAGTCGTTTTCATTAATCATTCGTTAATTTGTGGTCGAAAACTTACCAATTTGGCCAACGATAACGGCGGTCGATGGATTTTACTCATAAACAATCGTTTCAGAACGATTTTATTAAACTTTTTGCCGGTTCGGCGGGCCAAGAAACGGTAAAGCTGAAAACGCAAAATTTACGCGTTTAATAGGCCTTAAATGTGATTTTATTTGGCTTACTTTGACAAGAAGTCGAAGGTAGACATCTTGCGATTTGGGTTCCTTCCGCACAACTTTTCTGTCGTGTTTGTGATTAATATCGATACCCTGTAACGCAGTATTGATAGAAAAATTAATTTTACATTCTAGAAAGCTGATTTAATATCGGATGATAAAAATTCAGGCGGATTAAAGGTTTTAAAAATCAGAGGACACATTGCCACACTCACCATGATGACCAACGATTTACCGGAAATGGAGCGCCGACGGAAATCCTAGCAGCGCCATTGCGCCGATCCGACGCACTACTGCGAATGGTTTAAAATTAATTAAAAATAAAATCGTAAATTTCAACTGTTTTTAAAAAAAATATGTTTTATTAATTCACTTTAAACTTTAAGAAATTTACATTTTATTTACAACGAATTAGAACATTAATAAATTTACTTCTGCACTATTCTCCAATATGGCGGCCTCCTGTAGTTTTCATTGGCCCGTGTTGTTGACTCGTTTCACAAGCTGCGACAGGAAAATACCAGCTCTTTCTCGCATGCGTGTATGGACAAAGTAATAGCAGCGTGCATAATTTGAAAAATAAAAACCAAAAAAATCATTACCGCTTTGATTACCAGGTTAATTCCGGGAGTCGTCGCGCCCGCCGCCTATTGTTGGCTGAAACAAATCAGCTGCGACGCCAAAACGCAGCGAAAACCGACACGAAAAACGGATGACGCGCCGCTCGACGTGCGAGACACCATACCGAAATCATTGGCATGGATCGGCTCCCATTCCCCCACTTTTCCCGTCGACGGCAACCAAGCGACCGTGTTGAACGGGCCGAAAGAATTCTACGAAACCGTGTTGGTAATCCGAGAAATAAAACGAGAAAATCGGCATCCGATAATTGACAAAATCGCTTTTGCAGTCGCAAATAAGAAAGGCAAAACGGCGGGTCACTCTGTCGTCGCTATACCTGGGAACCGGACACCTGGAACGCGAATTAGTCCAGGAATTGCACAACACGCTGAACCGCAAAGACAGCCGCGTGAAAATGCTGATCGTGCTCGACCACACGCGCGGTTTGCGCGGTCACCCGAACTCGTGCACGATCCTCGAACCGTTGCTGCACAACGCCCGGCTCAGCGTCGCTCTCTTCCACACGCCGCGACTTCGCGGCCTGTTGAAACACCTGGCGCCCGACCGCTGGAACGAATTGCTCGGCGTGCAGCACATGAAAATCTTCGTATTCGACGACAACGTTCTCATCTCCGGGTATTCATTTGAATTGAGACTTTGAATGCAATTAATGAATTAATTAACCGTTGCCAATTTGATTTAGAGCCAATTTGAGTCACGATTATTTCACAAACCGCCAAGACCGCTATTTATTAATCGAAAATTGTTCGTCCCTAGCGCGGTTTTTAGATCGGATTGTAAACGCCGTCGCGTCCTTTTCGCTCCAGCTCGATCCGACCGGCAAGCGCACGTTGCATCCTTCGTGCGCCGTTCATCCGTTCGAAGGCAATTCATCGCAATTGGCCGCATTTCTCGTTTAATCTCGTTTAATTGACGTTCAATTGACTTACCGTGCAGGTGACGAATCGGAATTCAAAGCGAAATCGCGCGAAAACATCGTGCGAGTTTTGCAAGACGAAACGAACGACGCGGACACCACGAGCAGCGACACGCTCGTGACGCCTCTGCTGCAATTCGGACCGATGGACATCACGCACGACGAGTCGTTCACGAAACGCCTGTTCGGCTCGATCCCGGCGAACGCCCGAGCGGTCATGGCGACCGGTTACTTCAACTTGACCGAAGAGTACAAGAAAGGCATTTTGGAACGCTTGTCGGCACCCATTTCCATCGTAATGGCGTCGCCCAAGGTATAAATGCATCGAATGCGAATTTGCATCGCGATCTCACCTCACCGCTCGCGTAATCGGTTATCGACAGGTGAACGGGTTCTACAACGCGCGCGGCGTCGCCGGCGCCATCCCGTCCGGCTACACCAACCTGGCCAAAGAGTTTTACCGGCAGATCGCGGAGCGAGCGCAACAACATCGCGTGCGGCTGCTGGAGTACGAACGCGAGTTGTGGACGTTCCATTCCAAGGGTCTGTGGCTGTACGCGTGCGACGAACGCACCCCTTTCCTCACCTTGATCGGATCGCCCAACTTCGGCCACCGGTCCGTCCTGCGGGACCTGGAACTGCAGTTCGCCGTGACGACCGCCAACCCGCGTCTCAGGCTTCAATTACAACGGGTGAACATGAACATGAATGAAGATTTAAAAATCTAATTGAATTTGAATTTAAAATTAGGAAGAAGAAAACATTTCTTCGCGATCCGTGCCCGTGTCCCCGGCGACGTACTCGGCGCCGGACCGGTCGGTGGCGCTGTGGGTGCGCCTCGTCACTCACCTGTACCGGGGTTTCTTCTGATTTAAACAAAGAAATAAAAAGTGCGATTTTAAAACTTAAAAATGACAGTTGGTTGGTTTGTTTGTTTGTTTGTTTGTTTTTATTGCCGTTCGTATTTGCTTCGAACCTGGAAACGTGGAAGGAAACAAATTGAGCTGAGCAAAAAAGCTGAAGACACGATTCGACTGCTAAAACAGCACAGTTAAGGCACAAACAGTACTTTGATAATAAGTTGACTGGGATGGACGTGGAAGACGAGAAATGTATATGTGCCTTCCTTCCTTCCTTCCTTCCTTCCTTCGCTTCACTTCATTTCACTTCACTTCATTTCACTTGGATTAATTAATCTCTATGAAATCGATTTGATCTGATTGTACAGTATAATAATGTGTATAATATAGCAAATAATTATCATGATGTCGTCTTAGAAAATGAAAGACCAGGCGCAACAAAAAAAGAAAAAGGAAAAGACAGATTTGTATCAAAATGTTAATTGATTGATTTAGAGGTTTGATTCGCATTTGGGCTCGGCGTGAGCAAAGTCGGTGAGCTTGGCGGTCACGGTCACACTGGGTGTGGTTGTCTTGTGCTTGTTGGCGCGGTAGTCGGCGAGCTGGTCGAGCTGTCGCGCGCTCAGAAGCGGCGTGTCCACCTCGTAGGTGTTGTTGAAGAGCGAGTAGTCGACCAGGTACTCGCCCGTCTCCTTCTTGAACGTGACGAGCTGCTCGAAGCGGTGTCCCCAAAGGATCTCGTTGGGCAGGTAGGAGGAGCGCGCCTGCGTGGTCATGCCCGTGGACTCGATGCAGCCCTCGAGGATGACGACGAGCTCGAACTTCTCGCGCAGCAGGTCGTGCGCGGACATGTTGTAGAAGGGCGAGTGCGCGTCGATCTCGTGCACGATGGTCGTGGGCCAGATGAAGAAGAGTCGGTCCTCGCCCGTGTCGAGTCCGACGTTGACGTCGTAGTGGTTGTAGGGCAGCACCTCGCCCTCCTTGGTGACGCGCTTGCGGATGAGCTGCGCGCGCACGTGCGCCTCGACGATGTGCGACTTGCGCATGTCGCCCACGCGGAAGATGAGGCAGAGGCGTCCGTCGCGCTGGCAGATGACGGCGTTGCGGCTGTAGAGCAGCGTCTGCGTGCGCTTCTTGGGCCGCGACAGTTTGGCGAACACGACGCCCACCATGAACGCCTGGATCATCACGCCGGCGATCGACTGCAGGCACACGATGAAGATGGCCTCCGGACACTCCTCCGAGACGTAGCGGAACCCGTAGCCGATCGTGTGCTGCGTCTCGACCGAGAAGAGGAAGGCGGACGCGAACGAGTAGATGTGGTGCACGCACGGCTTCCAGTCCGGCTCGTGCGCGTGCTCCAGGTCGCCGTGCGTGAAGCAGATGAGCCACCACACGATCGCGAAGCACATCCACGACAGGATGAAGCCCATCGAGAACACGAGCAGGTTCCAGCGCCACTGGATGTCCACCATCGTCGTGAAGATGTCGGCCAGGTAGCGCCGGCGCCGCTTCGCCACGTTCTGCTGCACCACGTTGCAGTCGCCGTTCTTGAACACCACGCGTTTGCGCATGCGGCGCGACGACAGCCGCGTCAGTTTGTGCCGGAAGATCGGCGCCGGCCCGTCCGTGAACGTCGCCGTCGCCGTCGCCGTCGCCATCGCCGTGATCGGCAAGTGCTTGCGCCGCCCATTAGAGTTATTAGAGCTAGAGTTAGAATTCAACTTCAACTTCAACTGCGGTTGCGGCTCCGACTCCACTCCGTTCAAGTTCGTCGTCGCCGTCGCCGTCGCCGTCGTCGCCGTCGTCGTCGTCGTCGCTGCTCCTCGCGGCTCCTCGATTTGCACGACCGTCTGGCGCGCAGGCCGCACCTGCACCACCTGCGGACTCGGCGCCTCACGCTCGGCTCCCAGCAGCTCCTGCCACACGGAGCCCTCGTCCCCGTCCCCGTCCTCGTCGGCCGATGTCTTCATCGCTCCGCTTTCTTTTACGACGCATCCATCAAGCTTGAAACCTTGACGGAATGAAAAAGAAAAACGAAAAGAAAAGAAGTAAATAAATTAAATTCGAAACGACAATCGACGATTGTTTGCCAAGCGAGAACCAGTTTTACGACTCGGTCTCGGTCGCGGTCTCGGTCTCGAACAGGAAAACATTAAAACTGCGAGCAATGATAATAAGACGAGCCTAATGCGACAAGTTGGCGTGTCGTGTCGTGTCACCGATTGTGCAACACGCGCTGCTTATCTGCGATCTTAACTTAATCTCCCCAATTACCTATTTCCAAGAGTAAATAAGTTTTTTCTACTCCATTCCTTCGGATCCAGTTTAGCAGAAATATCTCGCAACTTTTAACGACCGGTCAACGCCTCGTCTCGTCTCGTCTCGTTCGATCCGATCCGATCTAATCCGATCCGAGCCGAGCCGAGCCAAATGAAAAAACCTTATCGCACTTTCCCCTCGATTTTGCACTTTTGCATTCGCCTTTGCCTCCGCCGCCTTCGCCTTTTTCACTCTGTGTGAAATTCCGTTCCGTTCCGCGAATGCGAATTGCCCAACCGGACGGTGCTCGCTTACTCGTTTACTCGCTCACGTAATCTCGATTCAAACTTTCCTCAATTTGATGAGCAATATCCTCATTGCCCGCTGTTAAAGGCCTATCTTACCATCCGTTCATCCTTGACTCGTCCTGCGTGCGTCGGTAGACCAAGCGCAATCTCCAGCTTGTCTTTAAAAAAAAAATTTAAAAAATAAATTCGCAGTCGGGCGAGGGAGGAAATTTCCACGGAGCGCTCTCGGATATGCCATCATCATCGCCCGTTGCGTGTTGGAAAAACCGACCGTTAATGATGTCACCTTCTAGCCTCGCGACGGGGCGCCCGTCTATTCAAATTGCTCGAATCAGCTGATCCGAGCTTTTGCATAAATTTTAATCAAATAAAATAAACAAAACAAAACGAAACGAAACGAAATGAAATGAAAGCACACCATTAAGGCATCAAAATGGTTTTAATGAGCATTTTTCACGTACAACTAGACAACAATAAGCAAATCTAATCATTCCGGGCACTCAACGAACGTTTACTGACGTTTATGCAAAAACGCCAGCGACCGTTTTCGTCCATTTCGGCGCTCGTGGTGGCGCTCACCACATCCACGATCCCGTCCTCATCCATATCCCCAATGATACCTTCAATGAAAATTTAAACAAACCATCAAAACCAAACGCCCAAACGCACAAATCGTCAACAAACAACTTACTCGACGGCCGAAACAATTCCGAATCGTCAAAATCACTTTTACCTAAATAATAACACGAAAAAATAAAAAAATAAAATAGTTTTTAATCAAGCAGATACTCAACTCACGCTGGCAGATGCTACTATTCGCTATTAACTCAATCTGCCGGTTCAGCTGGCCGCGCGCATTTAGCACGATTAACCGCTCGCGAACAGAAACCGCTCGCGTTCCATTCACGTATGGGTCGGAATTCTGGACAAAAACAAAACAAAACAAAACAAAACAAAAATTGTCATCCTTTTAATTTCAACATTTCCTCCTCCTCCAAAAAAAAACAACAAGAGCATCACCTTCAAATAAAAGACCGATTTAAACGTGGGCCGTTCAAAGTCCTTGCCGACCACCGGCGACAAGATGGACGAGTCGTTGTACGACCACGACACGGATCCGTCGTCGCCGCAAATGGCCGCCACCTAACGATAAAATCAATCATTCAACCCGCGATTGGATCGTCGTGTTAATTGTGCGAGTTGGCGTGCAGACGTGCAAGACGTGCATTTCATTAAAACATCTCGTCTTACGGACGAAACGACGCGTTCCTCGCTCGCTTGCAGCGGCAAATAGGTGACGAAAACGAGCCGAGGTTCGTCGGCGGAGCGGGAGACACCGCAGCTGCAAACCAACCAATTTATTTTCTTTCGTTTCGTTTCATTTCATTTCGTTTTATTTCATTTCGTCCGCATTCACCTGACCACGCGTCGATCCGTCTCGTGTTTCGTCCACAAAACCCGATCGTTGTGGCCGTCTATGGCGGTCAATTGGCCATCGTCGGTGCCAATCAGCAAATCCAGAAACGAGTCGCCGTTTAAATCGACGGCGCTCGTGCAAGAAATCTCGCCCGTCGACCTGCAGAAACCAATTTAATGCTCGCAACCTCGTTAAATCAATTCACTCACTGATAAAGCCGAGCGAAGATGGCCGAATCGTTTTGGCTCGCGTCATCGCCGACCGCCAACTGTTTCAGATCAGATAAGCGCGCGCCAACCACCACATCTGCGAGGTAGCGTGTTAAATAAACCAATTACTCTTCCCGTCCAATTACCGATTAATTAACGTTCTCGTACTCGCGTTTTGGTCGTCCGATCGGCAGAACAACGCCACCCGAGAGGAGTCGTCGAACAAAACGGGCGGCGAGACCACCGCGGCGCATCTCGGCACCGGCACCGGCCGGCCCACAATTTCGCCCATCGACCCCGAAACGAGCAGGAGGAACCATCGGGCCAAGTCGGACTCCAAAACGCACGTCGTCACCAGATCCGCCACTCCGTCGTCCGAAATATCCGCAACGACGATCGGAACCGACACAAAATGGGGGCTGAAATTCGCCTTGTGATCGTGCAGGTACCAAAACGTGAAATCTGTACAAACACGTAAAAATTACAACTTATAACTGTTAAAAAAAATTAAAAAAAAAAAACAACACTGACCGTCCGACGCGTTGACGACGAAAAGAAGACCCCGCGCGCCGACCACTACGCAGTCGTGCACGCCATCTTGGTTGACGTCCAAATCGCCGCACGAAATGTGATTCGGAGTTGAAAAGTAAGTCTGGCGCCACATTTTTAAGCCGTTTGCCGCATTCAGACTAATCAGACCCGAACCTGATAAATTAATTAATTTTTTAATTAATTAATTAATTAATTAATTGAAAAATCATTTTACCGCTCGATTCGGACTCCATATTCGAATCGGGTTGAAACGACAATAACACGACCCGTTTACCATCGATTTGAATCGACTCAAAACCACCGGCGAAAACTAAACGAGAAAAAATAAAAATCAATCAATTAAATGAAATAAATGTTTGTTTAAAAATAAAAAACGACCTGCGTCGGGAATCTTAAAAGTCCAATCGGTTTTAGAGAAATTGTTGGACGGGTCGAGCCGAGGGGCGCAGGTGGACAGGGGCCCGTCGCACGGGATGAGCCACAAAAAACAAACAACGGACACGAAGACCAAAGTGACCGACGTGATGAAGGCGCATCGGCGCATCGGCGATATGGGCTTCGGCCGACACGGCTCGTCGTCGGTGCATTTGACTATGGGGATGAAATCGGTCTCGTCAGCTTTGTCCTCTTCGTCGTCCGACAGCACTTGAGGCAACAGATCGTAGTTGGTCCAAGCTCGGTCGTCTTGAGCCGCTACAAATACAATAAACGTCCAACACAAATACCGATCGTTAAATTAAATCAAACCTCTCATAGTGCTCGAGTTTTCGATCAATTCGCATCAATTCATTCCTCGGTGTCCATTTAAAATAAATAAATACTAAACGCATAAAACATTGCCCCACCTAGCGACGACGCTCCGAATTACCGAGGCAAAACATGGAGCGACTTATCCGCTAGTCAAAAATGGCGCCCGCTCCTTGAACTCGCCGCGCAGCAGAGCACGAATATAACGCGATGGATAAACTAACCGTCATTTCGGGTGCACTTTTCTTGGCTGCCGACATCTTCGCCATCGTGAGCCTCGCCTTACCCGACTGGATCACATCCGAAGTGGGCGGTAAAAATTCGTAATGAAAATGACATCCGTCACAAACGAGCTTACAAAATGAAAACATTTGCAGGCGACACGCGGCTGGGTTTGATGGCCACGTGCATGACGATCGGCGGCCGCAGCCAGACGTGCTTCACGCCGTCCCTGCACGCCGAATGGTTCCTCACGCTCGTGTGCATCATCGTCGGCTCCATCTGCGTGACGGCCACGGTGCTCCTGCTAATCACCTCCCACTGGGACATGCACGTCATCCCGTACGCGCGCTGGGTGGGCTTCTCCGCCAGTAGGTCGTGTCTCGTTATCCCGTAGCTCGTCGCCAACTAAATGTCTTTTCTTCAATTTCTTTTCTTTATTTGCCCAGTGGTTTTGTACTGTTTGGCCGCCGTCATTTTCCCGATGGGTTTCAACATGGACGAGATCGGCGGCGAGCCGTACCAGCTGCCCAACAGTCACCAAGTGGGCCTGTCCTACATTTTCTTCGTGCTGGCGCTCTGGATCACGGTCATCTCGGAACTGTTTGCCGGCAAAGTGTGTTTGCCTCATTTCTGAACGACGACAACTAGTCACATGGATCAATTCAATTCATTCATTCATTCATTCATTTTGTATTTTTTAATTTTGTATACTATGTACAGTTTAATTTCTAACGCTTCATGTAATTTTGACACCTATCTGTATATGTACGACTAAATACTAATTTTAACTCACGTTGGTATATTCGTGCCAAATCTGTGGCAGCAATACAAAACAAAAAAAAGAATTCTCAAGTGTCCCAGAAAACACGTCATTTTGACAGGACGCGTAGTCATCGTCTCGTCTCATCTCGCTTTGCTTTATCGCTTCTTCTGCGCCATTCGGTTGAGGGCGCTGCCCGCACGGAACCACTCGATCTGTAGATCGTTCATGGAATGGTTCAGGGAAATCGTCTGCTTTTTGCCATCCTTGTGCTTGATCTCGCATTTCACTGGCTGAAATCAAATCATCAAATTACATGAAAAACCATTCAAATCGAACATTTCTAAACGTCCAACCTGTCCTGGGCTGAAATTTTGCAGGTCCAGCAATGAAATCCGATCGGATGGTTGAATTTTATCGTAATCTTTAGGATTAGCGAACGTCAGAGGCAACAATCCCTGCTTCTTCAAATTCGTTTCTAGAAATCGATGCAAACTAGGCAATTTAGCACCAACGTCCAACTTGCAATTTCTAATTTCTAATTTCTAATTTCCAATTTCCGTTCTCGTACCGTGAATTCGAGCAAAGCTCTTGACGATGATGGCACGTCCTCCCAAGTGACGAGGTTCGAGGGCCGCGTGCTCCCGACTGCTCCCTTCGCCGTAGTTCTCGTCGCCGACCACGACCCACTTGATTCCTTCCGCCTTGTACTGGCGCGCCGTGTCCGGCACCGCAGCCCAAGTGCCCTTAATCTGATGCTTGATCTTATTGGCTTCGTTATTTTCGAAATTGATGGCGCTGTCAAATCAATTTCAAATCAATTTCAAATTTCAACTTTCAACTTTCAAATCTCAAACGTTACCCAATGAGAAGGTTGTTGGAAATGTTATCTAAGTGACCGCGATACTTGAGCCAGGGGCCCGCAGCGCTGATGTGGTCGGTCGTGCACTTGCCCTTGACTTTGATGAGCACGACCATGTCCGTGTGATCCTGGCCGTCCCACACGTCGAACGGCTCCAGCAACTGAAGTCGCTGACTCGACGGATCGACGTTCACGTCAACGCCGCTGCCGTCGACGGGGGGCGCTTGGTAGGTGTCTTGGCCCGGGTCGAATCCGCGCGACGGCAACTCGTCGCCCGTCGGCGCTTGCAGCTTGAACTTCTCGCCCTTCGAGCCGGTCAGTTCGTCCTTTCGCGGGTCGAAATCGAGGGTGCCCGCTAACGACAATGCCGTCACGATCTCTGGCGACGTCACGAAGCAATGCGTGGCCGGATTCGCGTCGTTGCGACCGGTGAAGTTTCGGTTATACGACGTGACAATCGTGTTCTTCTCGCCCTTCTGCACGTCTTTACGGTCCCACTGACCGATACAGGGTCCGCAAGCGTTTGCCAGCACCACGCCGCCGATGTCGCGCAACGATTTCGCCTGTCGACACAATCAAACGAGTTAATTTCATTTCGTTTCAACCGTTTCAACCGATTCCAATTGCCCCGTGCCCCGTGCTCGTACCAGTCCGTCGCGTTCGATCGTGGCCCGAATCATCTCGGATCCCGGCGTTACGGTGTACTGCGTTTTGGCCCGCACCCCGTGCTTGATCGCCTGGTTGGCCACGCTGGCCGCACGACCCATGTCTTCGTAGCTGCTGTTCGTACAACTTCCAATCAAACCTTTTCGGAGAAAAATTAATACAAATTTAAAAAAAAAATTACGAATAAAACGCTTAATTCTTACCAACTCTGATGTCTAAGGGCCAACCGTGTTTCTTGGCAGTTTGGCCTAATTTATCGATAGGAGTCGCCAAATCGGGCGTGAAAGGCCCATTCACATGAGGCGCCAACTACAATAAAAATTTTAATTTTAATTTTAATTTTAATTAAAGATCGATTAATTCAAATTCACTTCATCCAAATTGATCTCCACAACCTGATCGTACTCAGCCCCGCTGTCAGGCGTAATCAAATGAGGATACGCGTCGGCAACTGCAGCAATGCCTAAACAAAATCAAGCGCAATTTAAACTCATCGCAAATAATTCACTTTTTATTTTTTGTTTACTTTCTCGTTTCGTGGCGCGCAAATAATCGCGCATTCTGCTGTTGTACGGGAAAACCGACGTGGTAGCACCAATCTCCGCTCCCATGTTGCATATGGTTCCCATTCCTAACAAAAAAATAGGTCGCACGTAATCGATCATCATTAAACTAGTAGCATTACCTGTGCAGGAGATGGAGTCAACGCCAGGGCCGTGGTATTCAATAATGGCGCCCGTCCCGCCTTTAACCGTCAAAATGCCCGCCACTTTCAGGATGATATCTGAGCAAACAATCGATTAAATGAGCGAAACGAGCAAACTTGACTTTTCTTGACGATTGATTTCACCTTTCGGGGACGTCCATCCGCTCAACTGGCCGGTCAACTTGACGCCGATCACTTTGGGGCATTTCAACTCCCACGGAATGTCGGCCATCACGTCGACGGCATCGGCGCCGCCAACACCGATGCACACCCCGCCCAGGCCACCGCCGTTCGGCGTGTGGCTGTCGGTTCCGATCAACAAAACGCCCGGAAACGCGTAGTTCTCCAAAATAATCTAAAACAAAACAAATCAAATCAAATCAAAGCCAAAAAAAGTCGAAATAGAAATCGTTGTGTGCAGCTGTATACGCGACAAATTAAACTCTCGCGTTTCCCGCACCTGAAACTGCATTTGGCACTTAGTATAGGTGACCAACTTCGCTCCCGACACCACATCGGTAGCCGCGAGCTAAGTAAACACCACTCGCAACTCAAATGCCAATTCATCTCACCTGATGAATGATTCCGCTTCCCGGTTTCCAGAAGCCCACGCCGTATTTCGCACCGGCCGAGCTTAAAAAGTTGTAAACCTCCTTGTTGATCTCCTAGAAACGAACGAACGAACAAACAAACAAATCAAAATGAGCCCAAACAACAGGGCAGGGGCCAACTTCAACTTACTATGGCGCGACTCAAATCCTTTTCGCCGCCGAGCTGCGCTTCGATCAAGTGATCGCAGTGGATGGTGGACGGCACAGCGACGCGCGGCAGTCCGCTCGAAATGAACTGCAGCATGGCCATCTGGGCAGTGGCGTCCTGCATGGCCACTCTGTCCGGTCGGAGACGCAGGTAGCTGTCCCCGCGAACAATTTCCTGGTTTGCCGGATCATCTAGATGCGAATAAACGATCTTTTCCGACAGTGTCAACGGTCGATTCAGTCTGAAACCAATTCATTTGCATTTGCATTCGCCCATTTTCTATTCCGAGTTGAGTCGCAATTTCTTTTTACCGTTTCTTGACGATTTCTAAATTTCGGTTCAATTTTTCATACGGCATGTAAACGTTGGCGTCGAACTGGCTGATTGGGACCTGAAATGTTTTCATTTTCATTGATTAAATCTGTTCGATTGTCCACTTGAAAACGACTTACATTTTTTGAGGCCAAAATTCGTGAAACGTGGTAAAATCGGGTCTGAAAGTTCAACGCTTTTCTTGCCTAAAGCAAAAGTTAAATTACCAATTTAATAAATTGTTAACGGAAATTTTTCCTCTGCCAAATTTCGATTCTATACGCCGATGTATTTTGAGTTCGACCTTGATGCCTCAATGCCAAATTGCCAACGAAACATCTAAGAATATCACGACGAGACCGAGACCGAAGAGCAAACGGACATACGTTTGCATCATTTGATTCCCGGGCGCACCTTTTTGCATCTTTAGGTCGAATTCTCAATACCACAAACTCGTTACCGGTAAGCAATAGCGAGCCAGTAGTCCCATTTTAAACGCCATGTTCGTAACTGTTCGCCCGAAGAGGCGGCGATTACCGCAGCGAAGCGCGTGCGGATGATAAAATAAACCAGCGATCCCAGCGATCCGACCGATCAATTCGGATCTACCGGACGGTCCCGAGGCGCATAGCGCCATCTAGCGATCAAACATGAAAACCGTTGTAAAGCGCTGCGGACCACGTCGTTTGTTTACATAGTTTGATGGACAAAAATGATGAGTTTGATGATTTGTTGGGTACGTTTAGCGATTTCGTCGTATTGCGTGTAATCAATAAAAGTTGGTCATGTTTATCTAGGAGATTTGGGTTTGTCGGACGATCCTGCGATGAATCGGTCGCCCACGATCGGATCGGAAAAGAAAAATGAAATTGCAGGTGACAAATTGAAAATTCGCATCCACAAGTTGAAAAAGAACGCGATTGATTTGTTTTTTTCGCAGCGGGCGAAGACACTCATTTCGCCAATTACGTACCGAGTACTAGCCGACGTGGAGCCAATCAAAGGTATACAAATTTGGAATTAATTAAAATTAAAATTAAAGTTAAAATGAAAAAAATAAATTTAACTGATTTGTTTTCGTTTTGTGTTTTGCGGAGGCGCCAAATTCCGTCCGGTTTCGAAGCGGCGCTGGGTGTAAACAACACGGAAGGGCACGGATCAAAGAGGCGGTGGAATATCGACAGGAGCGCTAAACGGGATTCGTTGACGTTCGATTTAGAAACTCGTCCGACGAACGATCTGTTCGACGACAAGTTGAGTTGGTTGAACAACAAAAACGATAAAATCGGAGTTGTCGAAGCTCGGAAAAGCGAGCCGGCCGTCTATCCCAAACAAGAGCTCGTTGAAAAGTGACGTCATGTTGTATTTGTTTCACTTTTTTTTAACAAAAATCATTTCATTTTGTTTCTCCGTTTAGACCGATAACTGAGCTTTCCGACACTGCGCGTGTCTCGAGCGATTCCATCGCTGCACTTAAGGATTTCATGCGGACAGAAATGACGAAATTGACGGAATTTTTGGGGCAAAAATTGGACGAAATGAACAGCCAAACGAATGCAAAGTATTCGCGACGAGCAAACGCCGAACCTAGTTTCAATAAAACTTCGCCTTTCGTAGGGTTTCCGAAGACAGTTCGCAACTACGGAACGAAACCGAAACAAAAAATGCGGAATTAATGACGAAATTGAAAGAGTGTTGCGATAAAATCGCGGACCTTGAGCAAAAGTGGGAAAAGAAAATTGACGAGCATCACAACTCCACGAGAGAGCAATTGGCGGAACAACTCGGACGAAACCAAGCGCAATTCACAACGCAATTGAAAACGCAAATGGACAGACTCGGAAACAAGCAGAAAGAATTCACCGACGAAATATTGCGACAAAAAACTCATTCCAACGATCGAGCGTCGTTAGATGATTTACTCAACACGGTACACCAAAACGTAAACTTATTTCGCATTCCGATGGAAGTTGCAATGTTTTTCTCGTTGAAAATCAGGAGTGGCAACGGTTAAGCGAAGAACGCAAAAAATTATCGCTCGCGCGGGAATCGCAATTCGAAACGTGGGAAGCCGCCTACAAGCAATTATTACGCGACCAGGTATCGGTATCGATTTTGCGCCGTTTTGCGCAGTTTTGAAATTCTTTTCATCCGGCCGATCTGTAATCGATTCCAGAGCGATTTTTTAGCGGCGCAAGCTCGAGCAATAACGCAGAATCGTTGCGAGCACGCAACAGAGCCGAATGCGAGCAAGGTGAAGAAGAGCTGGTGGAAAGAAGACGAGTTCAATTTGGAGCAACGTCGACTTAAGTTGGAGGAAAACGAGAAGAATTTCACGCAGCTCGCGCAACAGCTAAAAGCGAGGTCCAGCCAACTGGAAAATATTTGCAAAGTGAGCGTACAAAAGTAAGCAAACAAACGCGGACAAACATTTGTGCATTATTTCGTTCGCTTGTTCAGACGACCGCTCAAATGAGGAACGACAGTTTCGCAGCGACGCTTCAATTGGCCAAACTGGTTAACGCCGGTTTCGCAAACAACAAGTCGAACAAACATTTCGACTCACAGGTGGATGCTGTTTGCAGACACCGACACTGTGACATGTATTTACTCGTTGTTGTTATTCTTGCAGGTGGTGAACGGCGATTGGTCGTCCTCGTCCATGATCCAACGCGAGTGGAAAGCAGCGCCAAAAAACAGTTGCGGCTCACAGTGGAAACAAGCGGAAATGGCGCGCCGAGATCGGCAGTCGCTCGAATTTGAAAAACTCTATCTAAGTGTATGTAGAAGAAAATCGAGATGAATTAAAGAAATAATTTGCGAAAATAGCTCTTTTAATTAAATATACAATTCGAAATTTGTCGGAAAATCAGCGAACCATGATCCGAGCCAAACTGGGCAAAACCTCGGCCTGCATCGGGCCACACTCCACGTTCTCCCCGTCCACCGTCATGTGGCCGCCGTCGGTGAACGGCTCAATGCGCACGGCACGCACCGGAATCATGGCTACGAACGGACAACGGGTGTGCCCGCCCGACTCCAGACTCAGCATGAAACTGAGCAACTGCTTGCGACTCGCCCCTTTGCGCACAGTCAACAGCCACATGATGCCGTCGTCCAGCCGCGCCGACGGAGCGAAGAACACTTCCGATCCGATGTGCGTTTGGTAGACAACGTACACCAGAAGAAAACTATCCTCCAACGACATCCACGAGCGCGGAATCGGCTCGGTCAGCGGAGGCAACAAACTGGCACCGTCTCCGTCCCCGTCTCCATCTCCGAGTCTGTCTACGTGTCCGTCTACTTCACCTTCAATTTCGCCGTTCACCGAATATCTCGACGAGTCGCGTCCGAGCGATTCGCCGCTCGATTCCGGGAAAGTGGCGCTGCGGCTAAGAAGCGACGGCACGTCCGCGTCGGCGTCGGTGTTTGCCGGCACGTACGACACTCGGCCGCTGTAGCTGCGCAGACCTGGAAAACGCGAGTTAACGAGTTACGAGTTACGATTTTCTTTTGTCTACTACCGATTATCTTGGCCAGAGACCAAAGCGCGAATCTGAGTTCGCCGATCGATCGCATTTTCTCGCTTTCAATGTCGATATCGGCGAGCAAACCCCAGCCGATGCTGAGAAACGAGTAGCACGTCTCGCTCTGCATCTCCACGCGAATTAGATCCATCAGTTTCGTGCGACCGGACACCAGGTTGAGGGACGAGCTGAGAACGGCGTGCTGCAGGTACGGTTCTCTACGAATTCAATGAGAACACAAAACCAAATGAATAACTTGAATGAAAACTCACTCGTCGAGGGCGTGACCGATGGCGCGCGCCAAACCGTTGCCCGAACCACCGGGAACTACGCCGACTGGCGTTTTGATTGCACTTCGCCAATCCGTTCTTTCCATCAAACCGTTGAACACCTGGAAAGCGAGAAAGCGAGAAAAGGAAAGGAAAGGAAAGCGATTAAACTGCGTTTTCAATTAGTTTTCAATTAGTCAAATGTCATTTTATCACCTCGAACAAAAGGCCATCGCCAGATACGATCACGATTCCGTCCCAATAACTCAAATCCGTGCAAGTGGCGACGAATTGGCGCGCATGATTGCTTTTGTCTGAAAAAGGAAAAAGGAAAATAACAACGATGAGGAAAAAGGTAATTTATTCATTTGTTTATTCCAAATATACTATACCAGTAACCACTAGGGAATATTCCACGTGTGCTTCGGCTAATATTGGAATGACGCGTTGTTGAAATATCTGCAGCGCTTTTCCAGGTCCACTTCGCGGATTCACGAAAACCAACAATTTCCGTGGCGACGGGGCTAAAGCTAAATAAAAATAAATAAAAATAAATAAAAATGAAAATGAAAATAAAAATGAAAATAAAAATGAAAATGAAAATGAAAACGAAAATGAAAATGCGAGTGAAATCCGTACTCGAGGAATGCATCGAGTCCCGTCGAATGAGAGCAAAAGTAGCGTTTTTCCATCGCTCGGCCAGGTCCAAATTCTCCTTCATTTTCGCGTGACAATCGACGATAAAAACGAGCGTTATCCTCGTTCGCACCAACTTCTTCCCCATTCGTTTCCTCTTCAAAGGATAACAATAAAAACAAATGTAAACGATATTTATATCTAATGTTTGATCGGCATCTCGTGAAGTAGTTTTCGCTCCGTCGGCTTCCTCGCAATGGGCAGCGTGCGCGTTCTTCTTAGCACGTGACGTCGACTCCCTTTTCGGTCGATCCCTCATGCACTCGCAGCCCACGATATCTCGCAAACACATTCTTTCCGACTCGCTTTTCGTGCAGTTCAATTTTCGGTAGGCGAGTCCATTCCGGTCCAATATTACGTGGCATAATGGCCCCCCGTACAGATAGAACGTGTTCTGCAATACCACTTCATCGTCCTCGTTCGATGCCATTTCTAAACTCGATCAATAACACAGAAAAGAAGAAAAAAAATCGCAATTCACACCGGAAACTCTTTATTATTATTGACCAATCATTTAATATGCGCTTTGTTCTAAACTTACCACATCCACGTTGAATATTGCACCATTTTACGCGATTTACGTTCGAAATAAATCACCACTGTAAGGCCGAGAAATACATCAAATTCAAGCGACAAGTCGCCGATGTTTTCTACCGAGACAGGAACGAAAGCTGCCAAGCCACACACACACACATACAAACAAGCAAGCTGCTCGCTTATAATATCACGTGATGTGACGTCATACATCAGCGGTTCGACCTTGACAGATTCAGATTCGGATTGATACATAATCAGGAATAAATGATACAAATAAAAGAATAAAAATAAAATAAAACAAAAAAGTCACTCGTGCATAGCATTTGAATGCAATTGTAATTCTCGTTGCATTTATTTGAAAATAAATTTACAATTCGCTCGTACAAAGTCTTCAACACGCACACGCACACACACACACACATTTAACTCGACAGATCCAAAATTTATGAAAATATCGCAACTTCGTGATATGAATCAAAACGAGAAGAACAAAAGAAAGAAAGAAAGAGAGAAAGAAGCATGGGTAAAACTGAAACCACAAGACAAAGGAGACGCGGCACTAATTGTACAAGATATCCTAAAGGCAAT
>JAQIXU010000758.1:0-25372 GCA_034701245.1 Strigamia transsilvanica | reverse complement strand
AATTTGTCAAATTCTGTAAAAATGCATACGAATTTGTCAAATTCTGTAAAAATGCATACGAATTTGTCAAATTCTGTAAAAATGCATACGAATTTGTCAAATTCTGTGAAACTCAAATCTCAAATTATCAAATCTTGTCAAAATTTTTATCCTTTTAAACTTTCTCAAAATTTACGATAAGATTGTCAAAATTTATTTGAAGTTTCTCAAATTTGCTAACAATGATGTAAAGTTTTGCAAATTTTCTCTATTTAGATTGATTAACGTTCAATTTAGTTTTGTCTAAATTTTTCAAAAATGTTTGTAATTTGTCAAAAAAATTGAAATTTGTCAAAAACATGAAATTTGTCAAAAAAAATGGAAATTGGTTAAAAAATGGAAATTTATCATTTTTTTTAGACTTCTGTTATTGGGTTTTGGGTAGAAATTTATTGTAGGTACTTTCAACACCAACTCCTGTTTAAAAAATCTAAAAACTTTTAAAATCAATAAGAAACCAACAAAAAAGCAATAATGGAATTTTTAATCATCATTTACTTGTACTACTGAGTACGAGACCCAAAAACTAACACATTCCTAAAAGGGGACAAAATAATCACCCCCAATTTTGACTCATTGACCCTCCAATAATGACAAAAATTTCCCCAATTCAAAAACCCCCCTAGAAAACTTTTTTATTCCGACAATTATTGAATGCCCTAAAAGTGGTTTCATGACCCCCAACACATTTAGCTCAATTATTTTCAAGTACTAGGCCAATTTCACAATCAGAAATTTAAAAAAATTTACCATAAGTATTTTAATATTTTAATATACTTAAAATTTGTCACCATCAAAAAGAAATTCCCCAAATCCATCAAAACACAATCCCTACTTAAGTCCCTTGGATGAAGCATTAAACCTCCGTGTTCTAATTAAAGGAGTTGCGACATGAAAAAATAAAATGTTTACAACATGTACATTTATTTTAAATTATCTAGCTTTTCTACGAGGTTAAGTTTAAAATGCTTGGCCGCACGTCCTCCTTAAAAGAGTACTTAACTGAAAATGATGTCATCCAGGGAACATACAGCACTAGCTACCTTCAGAAACGAGAGAAAAATTCACAATTCAAATTTCCAATTTCGATATTTTTGGCTGTCCCAATGTTTCAACTAAAGAAATTCTTCTGCAGATATTTCCAAACTGATAAAGAATTGGCCAAAAATAGGGGGGAAATCTGCTAAATTCCCCTAACACCACTGTAAAGGTAGGTTCCCACTTGTGTTCACACTAGTTGCAACGCAAGAAAACAGACGCAACGCAAGCTGGTTGCGTCCAAAAATTCACAAAAATTCCTGACATTGTCGTAAATTTGTACTTCAATCCGTAGTTGAAGTATCACGCAACGCGAGAAATATGCTTGCGTCCAACCAATCAGGAGCAACTCAACAACAATTTTTGTGGTATTGGATCTAGATTCAAATCCAGGTTTCATTAAAATAACCTGATTAGCTATACGCAACAAGTGCAGTTTTAGTTCCTTTCAGACACAGAATAGTGTGTGAACAGACATTGTGTTGCAACTGCGTCTTTCTTTCATGCGCTAAGTTACGTTGCGTCTTGTGTGGACACAAGTGTGAACCTACCTTAAGGCGTATGAAAACTTTGGGTGCATGAAAACCTGCTACACTCATGCCTCGTTATACGCCCCCCCCCTTTATACGGCTTTTTGCCATAAACGCCTTGTGCCATTATGGCTAAATTTCGATTTACGGCCTAACATTTTCTATATACGGCCAAAAAGTCTGGAAATTCCATAACGAATCAGGGGAACGGCCCATGATTTGCTTTGCGGCCGACTTTCCAGGAACGTATCCCGGCCGTAAAGCGAGGTATGGGTGTATTACATCACAGGTGTGACCTCTTATTGGCTAGTACACTCAACCCTTGCTTTACGGCCTAGATAGGTTCCAGAAAAGTTGGCTGGAAAGCAAATGCTGCATAACGAATCAGGGGCAATTTTCCCTGATTCGTTAAGGAATTTCCCCATTTTTGGCTGTATCTACGAAACATTGTGGGCCTTAACTCGAAAAGTGCCATACTTTCCTAAGGGCGTTATAGCGAAATGCCGTATAAAGAGCGGCCGTATAACGAGGATTGAGTGTATGTAATTTGAACATAGCGAGTCCCGAGATGACATCATTTTCAGTTCACTGCTTTGTCAAGCAATGCAGTGAAACACAAAGGGAAATCAATTAATATTAAATTAATTTTTGCAGTTATTTGATAACTATAGCCAATATTATGTCGCATTACGTCAAGTTATATTTTTCACGTCGCATGAAGCACTTCACTAAGCCACCAATTTGCCTTTCAGAATGCAGAACTGCCGAGACGTCATGTTGTGCATCCGAGGCCTAGAGAAATACGCAACCTGGTACCTCCTGCGGCAGAAAGCGTTCAAACACTTCACCACAAACAAGCCTTTAGTGGCTTTGCTAGGCGCCGACAAATTAGGACGCGAAATGTTGTTGAAAAACCCGAACGAGTAAACAAATTGCTAATCTGATCGCAGCCGCACGAACATAACCGCGTTTTCTCTTCTTTGTTAGTAATATAAGGGCAACCGTTGTCTGGACGTTTGAGGTAGAAGAGGCTGGTCATTTAACGCCAGTCATCTCGTTACGCGTGCAAAAAACCAATCGCGGTAAATTTAATGATTGAAACATTGATGTGCAATGATTTGAATTGAGTAAATTAAACGAATTGAATGTTGCAATTGTGTGCAGCTTTTTTAGCTGACGAGGACAACGTGATATCGAAATTGCCGAGCATGTTCCAACTCATGCAGGAGTTGTACGGCATCGAACGAGCGATTACCATCGTTATCGACTTGATGAGTATGTAAAGAGGAGGAGGCGGCGTTGGTTTATTTTGAAGCTGCTTTTGGTTTCTTTGTTTGTTTACTTGTTTGTGACATTTGTGTACATAATTCCCTTTGTAACGAAACGTTATTTGTAATTTTTAGCCGATAATCTTATTACAAAAGAGTAACTCATAGATGACATATATTTTTCTTTGAAAAGAATTAAATCAATTAATTTTTTTATGAAAGGTCGGTCTGCTTTGGTCATTTTGGTTCGTTAATAGACAACTTGGCTATCAGGGAAACCCAAAAATGAATTTATTTTTAAAAAAATAATCTGCAATTTCAGTGCAGAAGTGAAAAGGCGATTTTTTTTATTAATTTTACTTTAAATTTATTTATTTTTTTTAGAATACACCCATACCTCCTTATACGGCCCCCCTTTATACGGCTTTTCGCCATAACGACCTTGTGTCATTAAAGCTAAATTTCGATTTACGGCCTAACATTTTCGATATACGGCCAAAAAGTTGGGATATTCTCTAATGAATCAGGGGAAACGGCCCCTGATTCGTTCTACGCCATTTCGCTTTGCGACCAACTTTCCAGGAACGTATCCCGGCCGTAAAGCGAGGTATGGGTGTATGTTATTATTTATTTAACTCTATTTTTATTTGCGCCTTTGTATGAATCGCCAGTCGAGATCATGTCAACTCACCTCTACAACGCCATTAAGAATCAACGCTAATTGTATCCGGGGTTGTGAATCCGCTTAATTATAAATTTAGCATTCACATTACAGAGCGCCCAGTGTCCCAACTACATATATGTGACGGATACATTCGAAGAGGCGCCCTCTCAACAAGACCGAGAACAGGCAAAAATTTCTCAACTAATAACCGATGTGTTAATAGTGCAGTTTTTAAACATAAAGCGACAATTTAAGTGAGAAAGATATATTTTTATAGATAGATCTGCAATGCAAAAATGCATTTATTAGAGAAGAAATTCAAATTTGGATGGAAAATTATCATTTATATTGAAAACTTATATTTATAGGTGCAAAAATACAAGATAAATCTGCAATCCAAGTGTAATAACTGCATTCTTTATTCACACCTGTATATCTGCAATTGCAGTGAAAAAAATGCACTTCTTTCTATATAAATCTGCAATTCTTTTAAGTTTAATAATGATCTAACTGCAATTTTTAGTGCAAACTAAAAAATGTGGTTTAAAATAACAATCAAAATTGTTTGAGCAAAAATAATTCAATAGTCCATTCAAAATACCACTAGTTTTGAGGAATTTATTGATATGGCTTTTAAAGTCTTCAATTTCTGGGTTGATCATGGTGCTTAGATTCTTGCCTCTCTTGCCTTTGAAAGCTTATCAGGTTCTCATGCTGGAAGGGTACATCACTTCTGGAGTCTGCAAATTTAAGCAATGCAAATCAAAGTAAAGTAATTCAATTTGGATAATGCGTAACATCAGTTTCAATGGAAACCACAAATGAAAATGCTAGCCTTGCATATTGAAGTTCGCAGATGTGATTACGGTAAGTTACGTTTTGAATCTTTGCTGTCTGGAATTTGTGTACACAATTTAATGCAAGCGTTGTTTATTGAAGCGAAAGGTAAAATATTTCTTAATCAAATGAATATGTTGGCTCAGTGTGGATGCCTCATTGCAATCGATTTTAAAATATTTTTTTTCTATTCCAGTTTTACAAGAAGCCGAAATTGTGTTGGTGATTGAAATTTAATAAAACTGCAAGCATCGCTACTGCACCTGGAATCCGTCTTGCTCGATAAAACTGGGCCAAAGCTCTTAAGCTCGGAGCCCATGTGGCATCGAGTGGTAAAAGATAATAAAAACCGAAGTAATCTTTTTTTCTCTCTGCCTACATAATAGTACTTTGGTGCAAGGTCTCGGGGAAGATCTTCAGCCTGATAATATTGAAAATGTAGTGGATTGGCGTGCGGTTGCTTAATTGAGCTTTCTATTGGCTGAATACGTAGACGGACCGAGAATTCTGTTATTAAAGGGCCAGTGGGGAAATTTCAAAACCTTACAAACGTATACATTTTGTATACAGGGTGATTCAGAAATACAGTTCTCTTCAAATATTTCTTAAAATAAACAATAAAAAAAATATTTTACTACACCACTTAAGTAAACCGGCCTAGGCGAAGCAAGTGGTATCGTTAGAAATGATGTAGCTCATTTCTAAGGGATAGAACAAAATTTCCAATTATAAAGTTGTAGAGCGTCATCTGTTTAGTATGAAATAATTAATCCCATATTTTTTAAATCAAATTTTGTCAGGAAATTTACAGGAAACCTATCTGAAGTTGTAAAATTCAGAAAATAGTCACGCTAACAAAATAATTATTTCATAATGTGTTCAAAATGACAACCATCTGCGGTGAGGCAAAGTTGTGCTCAAAGTTCCATGTTTCTGTGTTAAAGACCGTCTGAACACTGCATTTCCAAACTGTTGGATTGGGCATGGCGGGCTAATTAATCCACTCAACTTCTTCATTTGAGGATCCATAAACGACAAAGTGTATCAAACCGAGCCTGCTGATATTAACGACCTGGGGCTCGTGCTGAAATTACACCGAGGCTTTTGGCTTCCGTACACAGAAACATGGAACTTTGAGCACAACTATGCGTCACAGATTTGATTTAAAAAATGCCATGGCTGGTTTACTTATGTGGTGTAGTTAAATATATTTTTTATTGTTTATTTTAAGAAATATTTGAAGAGAACAGTATTTCTGAATCACCCTGTATATAAAATGTAAAAAATAGCCAATCTTGTGGGGAAAAAATTAATTGACAAAAATTTGTTGTTTCACCAAATCCATCCACTCTTACACTCTGAAATTTAAATTGTTTCTGCAATTTATTCGCGATAAGAAATTTTTTGAATGAAACGAACAATCGAATATTTGTGGGGTTTATCTATTATAATTCTTAATTTCTTTTTTATTTTAACAAAATCAAAGATTAGTTTAGCAAATTTCAGATTCCAGAATTTTGGTTTTTTTTTTCTTTTTTTTTCTTTTTGCGTATCCTAAATTGGTTAAAAATTGTATTTAATTTTAAATTTTTTTTTTCAGGAAAAAGAAAGAGGAAAAAAAATAAAATAAAATAAAATAAAGGAAAATCATCACCAAAAAATAGAAAATCTTGGATAAGGCCTTTGAGGGCACTTGGTTTGGTTGATCGCACTTTTTTCTTCAAGACCAGCACGACCCACAACCCGCTCAAGCATCGTTCAGGCTTATATCTACCGCACGTGATGAAACTAAAGAAAGACAGGTAAGCTACTTAATACGAGCGTGTAATACTGTTTTTTGTGTTTTTCTACTGGTCCCTTGTCGCTTGTGTTCCCAAAAAATCCCACCGCATATCCCGTAGCTGAGAAAAGCAGACACGTTGCTAAAAAAACAACAAAAACAAAACCACAATAGAATCACAGTTGAAAAATGCTAGAGAATGAAGAAAAAGTCGATGATGATTATTATAAATCCTTAAAAGAGTAACTTCCACTTCTTATATGCGCCAAACTTGCACCTTCTCGGCGATGATGCACCAATTGGCGTGGTCATAATAGGAAGAAATGATGTGTAAGTTCTCTACGTATTTCTCGATCAACTGGTCCAGTTCGCCCTCCCGAAACACGTGATAGTAGCGGTGCAGCGTCAGCGAGCCGCCGACCTCGCCCGCGCACTGCAAGCTCTCGTCGGACGTCGACACCGAAAGCGACCGTTCCCGACTCAGGCACTTGGAATTACGATCCTCGCATTGGTCGTCCTTGTGGACGTTTGGGTTCCGCGCGTCCGTCGGCGTCGGCGTGTTTGTCGCGGTCGGGGGTAGATTCCCGTTCAGCCGGTCCTCGTGGCGCGGCGAGTTGACTGCGCATTCGGTCCGGCCAGAGTACAAAGTGAAACTCGTTTGGACGCCCGCCTCTTTGAATTCCACATCCGGTTCTTCCGATTTGGCGTCGCAATCGTCGACCACCACCGACACGGTCCCGGTTCCGGGTTCCTCGTCCACCGGTCGGTTGTTCCGCTTGGAGATCTTGGCGTACTGGTTGGTCAGCACCTGCGACCGGTCGGACGCGTTCTTGAGGATCGCCGCGCTGCCTTTGCCGCTCCGAAGGACCATCTCGTTGTCCGCGCTCACCATGGCGATGTTGTCGAGCACCACGCAGTGGCTAGCGTCGAGGAACTTCTCCCACGATATCGACGAATTGCTCGAACTGCGCGACGAATTGAGCGAATCGCCGGCCGACAACCCCCACTGGGCGATGGACAGACGCTCGCAGCCCTTCCCGCCGAGCGCCATGTCCGCCGAAGCGCTCAGCGCCACCGCCGGTTGCGTCAGGAGGTGTTTGTCGCTCGGTTCCGGTTGCTCCGGCAGACTCCCCGCCTTGCGCAGGACCTTCCGGTCGGCGCACGCGTCGTGCGCGTCGTCCGCGCCCTCGGACGAGCAGCGCGACAGCGACGGGATCTGCCGGATCTTGACCGGCTCGCAGAGGTTCTGGTTCTGCACCAGGTCCGGCAGGTTGGCGGGACTCGCGGCGCCCTCGGAGTCCGGTGCGTCGACGGTCGCCGACTGGAGCACGTCCGGCGGCGGCGCCTGTTTGTTGGGCATCGCGATGACCGAGATGCAGCTGTCCTCGCTGTCTAGACTCGTGTCGCTCATGGCGCCCGGCTCCCTGGGCGCGGCGGCGATCACGGACGCGACGCTGTCGTCGCTGTCGTAACTCGTGTCCCGCTGAAGACTGTCCTCCTTGGTGATCCGGTTGCAGTAGACGCGTTCGCGGGGCTCGAACGCGCGTCGGGTGAAATTGTCCAGACTGACACTTCGCTTGACCGTGGGCAGCAACGACTCCTTCCGGTGGACGTTGTAGCGGCCCTTGAAGCCGTTTCGGAGCACCACGGGGGCGATGGTGAACGCCCGCTCGCTTTTGTTGGACCAGAGGCGCCAGGTGGAACGCAGGTCGGGCATCGAGCGCGACGGGAAAAGCTTGTCCCGCACCATCATTTTGGTCAAGAAGTCGCGCACGGCTTCGTCGGCGTCGCTTAAATCGACGTTGTCCGCTTGCTTGACCAGCGGTCGCTTTAACCGGATCGGCGGGTGGTGGTGGTGGTTTTTCGGTTTGCACTTGTCCGGTTGCTGGTCCTTGAGGGGGTCGAAATCGTTGGTGGACACCAGGGGTGGGAAGATGGAGAGTTTTTTCGGGACGGCGGGCCACGACGCGCGTTTGTTGACGCAGGGCTGCGAGTCGAAGTCCGGCAGGATGGTGTTCCCGTTGCGTTTGTCGTCGGCGTTGAGGATGATGAGGCTGCGCGGACGTCGGCATTGGTTGTTGTTGTTGTTGTTTTTGTTGTTGTTGTCGTTGTTGTTGTTGTTTTTGGTGGCCGGCGACGTTTCCGTGCCGTTTTCGTCCACTTTGGTCAGCTGCGTGTGCGAGGATTTCGACCGGCCCAGCGTGTTGTCCGCGCTGAGTTTCCGGTTGGCGGAACCGCGGAGCAGTCCGGCCGTGAAGAGTCCGAGGAGGTCGCTGAGAGATTTGGACTTGTGGTTGAGGTGCGGCGGCGATTTGCGTCTGACCAGCGGCGTGTCGAGCTCGCTCGGCGGCGCGTCCACGTCGCGCAGCTCGATGGGCAGATCGGCCGCGTTTTCAGTGCTCTCGCCGCTGTCCTGCGACGCAAGCGCGGCGTGCGACGCCGACTTGGACGGCGGCGGACTGGGCACGAACCACGGCCGGCATCTTCGGCGTGGGTCGTCCCACGCGCCCCGCGAGTTTGACAACTTCTGCAGGGCGCGGCGCACGAAACTGTAGCAGGTTTCGTTCGGGGACGACAAATCGGAGCTGCTTTGGCTGCTGCTCGGATAGGGTCCGTCGAGCACGAAGTTGCGGCAGTAGCCGCGGTTGGTGCGCAGCTTGTGGCGGCGGCGACCGTATCGACTGCAAGTACAAAGCGCGGGGTCATCAGTTATTGCGGCGGGAAGGGAATCGATTTCGGATTGGTTTTTGCTCACCTTGCCAGGGAACACGAGTCGCTGTCCAATTGCGAATGCGCGTGGTAATTGAGGAGGTCGTCGTCGCTCGTCGTCGTACTCGTCAGGTCACATTCGTTGTGCGATCCGTGTTCTAATTGATTTTTTTTTTATTTTTTTTTTTTTGGTGAAAAAAGGAATAAAGGTGAGGTAATTAAAGGTTGCGAAACGAGCAATTCCCGAGAGAAATTAAAAGTGAGGTGTGTACCTTCGCTGCTGCTCTCTACTGGTTTATGCCAAGGCACGAGGACATCTTGGGATTCGAACTGAAACGAGACAGAATAGAGTTGACATTGTGACCTGGTTGGGTGGGTTCAGAGGCGGATTTGTTGCCTCTTGGGGCCCATTTTGGGGGTTCTTCTCGGGGTCCTTCTCGCAGTAGGGCTTCCAATCCTGGTCATGATTTCCGATACGTACCGGGATTTCGGGAATTACGTTTTATATAACTCCTGGGATTGACTTCCTCTCAGGGCTGGATTAGCCACTTAGCAGGAGTAGCAAATGCTACGGGCCCCACATTTGAGATTTTTAATAAAATTTTGCCATTTTTCATACAATTTTGCCAATTTCTTATGGAATTTTGCTAAATTTTTATGAAATTTTGCCAATTTCTCATGAAATTTTGCCAATTTTTCATGAAAATTTGCCCATTTTTTATGAAATTATGCCAATTTTGCTAATTTTTCGTGAAATTTTGCCCATTTTTCATGAAATTAAACCAATTTGGCAATTTTTTATGAAATTTTGCCCAACTTTTATGAAATTTTGCTAATTTTTCATGAAATTTTGTCCAACTTTTAAGAAATTTTGCTAATTTTTCATGAAATTTTGCCAATATCTCATGAAATTTTGCCAATTTTTTATGAAATTAAACCAATTCTGCCAATTTTTTATGAAATTAAACTAATTTTGCCAATTTCTCATGGCATTTTGCCCTTTTTTTATGAAATTAAAACAATTTTGCCAATTTCTCATGGCATTTTGCCCTTTTTTTATGAAATTAAAACAATTTTCCATGAGATTTTGCCAATTTTTTCTGAAATTCTATGTAATTTTTCATGCAATTTTGCTGCCCTATCTCGCACCTATTTTTGTGGCTCTTCTCGGGGCCCTTCTCGCAGCCTTCTGTTGGGGGCCTTGCTTCAGCCCTTCATGGGACTCTTTCTCTTTTTCTCGCAGCCTTCTTTGGGAGACCCATTACCAAAACAATTATTTTCCAGAAATTATTTTGCTTTGGGGATTCTCGCATTCTCCCGGGGCCTTTCGGGAACCTTGCGCATAAACGGGATTTGCTTACCCGGCGATGGCGCTGCTCCATCGCCCACACGGAGATCATGAGTCGACCCCCGAGCCGGAGGATGCGGGCGAGCTCGCGCAGAGCTTGCACGCGTCTCTCGGTAGTGGCCAGATGGTGGATGACGGCCACGGACAGAGCGGCGTCGAACGATTCGTCCCTGAATGGCAGATGCAGGTTGTCGCACACGACGAGTTCGTGCTGCTTTTGGCGGGCGATGTCGGCCAGTTGGTGGCACCGGTCCGAGCCCAGGTTGTACACTTCTGGATTGACGGACAGATATTTGCCATTACCACATCCTGGAGCGAGCAACAAGAGAAGGTTAAAAAGGGTTAGTCGATAAATGAGCCACTCGTGTTTGACACGCTTCGCCCTAGAGACTGCGCGGTTTGATTGATTAAAGTTGCAAACTCGAAAATTAAATAATTTTTTTTTTGGTTTTGGTTTTGAATTATCGGTTTGTTCGCTTTAATTTGAATGTTTTAGCCCACAAATGGTTGGATAGTGAAAGATTTACGAAATGCGTTTTTAATTAGAATGATACGGCGCTGGGTGATGGAAGGGATTGAGCTGGAAATCGTTTGGCTGCAATATTACACAGTCTGCGGCAGTGGCTTTTCCCTTATAAAAACTCCTGATACAGGTATAAGTGTAGTGGAAAAGTCATAACCGGAACTTAGCTTACTGTATAACTGTTTACATCATTGCCCAAAAATTGCAAATGGTGACTACTTGTGATTGCCGCCATTTGCAATTCTCCGCTTCAAGCAGAACAAGCACATGTCAGTCGGTACGTTTAATTGTATTTAATCCTATTATTTATTTTATGAAGCGAAAAACGTTGCCAAACGTTTATAGAACGTTTACACGACGTTCCACTTACAAACAACCGAAAACGGCTTTTTTCTGACTGAAAACGGCTTGTTTATAGTTAGTCACTTGATCAGTCACATGACAAAAATAGTGTAAGGAAACTTTTATAACCTAAGGGAAAAGTGCATACTGCAAAGCATGATTTTTCTCTTTTCCGTTACACTATTTATAACATAAAATTAAGCAAAATTATAAGGGAAAAGTCACTGCCGCAAACTGTGTATTATGCATCAATTTTAAGCATGAATTTTTTTTACGCTTAAAACTGCATTTTACGCTTAAAACTGCATTTTACGCCGAAAACTGCATTTTACGCCGAAAATTGCATTTTACGATGAAAACTGCATTTTACGCCTAAAACTGCATTTTACGCCTGAAACCGCATTTTACGCCTAAAACGGCATTTTACGCCTAAAACCGCATAAGAAATCATTTTTTGAATTAAAAAAAATTCCCTTTAACCCCCTCATGAAAAAACCCGGATTTCGCCAAGCGACACCCACAGCCTCTGCTCAATCTCATCCCTATTCACAGCACCACGCGCCGCATTGATAAATACAATAAGTGGCAAATTAGTAACTGACCGACATCACAGACGAGCGAACCGGGCTCCAACTCGACGAGGAACTGGCAGACACGTGGCCAGGCTTTAGATCGGTGCTTGGCGAAATGCGGAGCAATCTGAGCGTAAACATCGTGCACGTACGCCTTTTCTAGCGCCAAGGAACGCGCCTCGCGTTCTTGTCGAAACTGACGTTGATTTTGATGGTGTTCGGCTTCCTCTTCGGACATTACCAACTCACGTGGCTGCAAACCAAATTCCATTCATTTACACATTGATTTCACCATTGATTTATTGCCGATCCACGAAACGGCGCTTAGTATTCGGCCGTACGAGGAATTCGGACGGAGTTTTGTAGCCAATCCGGTTTATTCCTCCACCGCCCATAAACGCGGCTTTGTCGCTCGTTTCATTTCAACGACCGGTTGATTGTCTCAACATGGGGGTTAAAGCAGGAACACTTAGGTCGGAATTGACCTAATTTTTTTTCGTCTCCACATTACATACATTACATATATAAATATTACATCTTAATTAGGAGCTACGGTAACAGGTGGCGCATTAATTCAATTAAAGCGCGCAGTATTTGATTATAATTAATTGCCTTCATTTCAACCTACACTTTCGTAATTACCTAAAGTTCTAGCTGAAATTTCATCCAATTTTCCACATACGAGGTAGTGTGTTTATTTATTGCATGTTTAATAAACAGTGCCACACTGAGTGTACATGGGTGTATACAGTGGACCTTCGGCTTTAGATAGTATGCGGTCAGCAGCATGCCTTTTGGTAGTATGTCGTACAGGGCCGGCCGGGCAAAAAGCGGGGCCTTGTGCCATCCTGCAGGCGCTTCAGGCTTCAGGAATCCCCTATTGTTCTCCGTGGCCAGGAATGACTAATGCTTCAACAGTTTGGAAATTTCCGAAGCATGTTGGAGTTTTGGTTATAATCATTTAGAAGCATTAGTCATTCCTGGCCACAAAGATTCCTGAAGCGCCTGTACTGTGGTTTGTAAATGTGCGGCCCGCGGCGCCACGCGGGGCCTTCCAAGTGCCAGGCCGTGTGCAGGCGCACTGCTCGCAACGCCCTCCAGCCGGCCCTGATGCCATATGTCTTTGGCAGTAAGCCAGATGCCTTTGGCAATATGTTTAGTGCCTTTGGCAGTATGTCACACGC
Source organism: Strigamia transsilvanica (assembly GCA_034701245.1). NCBI lineage: Eukaryota > Metazoa > Arthropoda > Chilopoda > Geophilomorpha > Linotaeniidae > Strigamia > Strigamia transsilvanica. The sequence goes on along the minus strand of JAQIXU010000758.1, from coordinate 12,538 downwards.
CATTGGCAGTATGTTGTATGCCTTTGGCAATATGTTATATGTCTTTGGCAGTACGTTGTATGTTTTTGGCAGTACATTATATGCCTTTGGCAGTATGTTGTATGCCTTTGGCAGTATGTTATATGCCTTTGGCAGTATGTCACATGCCTTTGGCAGTATGTTATATGCCTTTGGTGGTATGTCACATGCCTTTGGCAGTATGTTATATGCCTTTGGTAGTATGTCACATGCCTTTGGCAGTATGTTATATGCCTTTGGCAGTATGTTATATATCTTTGGCAGTATGTATTATGCCTTCAGCAGTATATCATAAGTCTTCGGCAGTATGCCGTATATCTTTGGCACAATGTACGACACCAATGTTTCAAAATATTAAATTAGGACTATGATGTTCAAAATCTATGCCAATTCCGGACATTAAAAAAAATACAGAACAAAACTAGAACTGAATACACTCAACCCTCGTTATACGGTCGCTCTTTATACAGCATTTCGCAATAACAGCTTTAGGAAAGTATGGCACTATTCGAGTTACAGCCCACAATGTTTCATAGGTACAGCCAAAAATTGGGAAATTCCACAACGTGATTCGTTGTGGAATTTCCCATGATTGCCCATGATTCGTTATACAGCATTGTGCTTTACAGCCACCTTTTTCGGAACCTATCTAGGCCGTAAAGCAAGGGTTGGGTGTATTGACTTTTCAGATTTCTTACTTTTTTTTTATATAAAACTAAAGTAAAAATTTAATAGTGTTTTCAACTCGAATGACGCGTTCAGGTGGGCTGGCGCGCAAGTGCAGTCTCAGCTATGAGAAAAATCAGCAGAAAAAAAAAATTAAATCTAAAAAAATCCAAAATCTTAACAAATCGAAAACCAATTCGGACGTTGCCCGACGCCTTAAAAGCGAGGACACATCCGGAAAAACCAGACATAAAGTCCTACGCGTTCGACTTTTCCTACGGCTTCACCAATTTGAATAAATATTGTTATTCGCGTGTCAACGGGGTCGCTCTCGGCTTTCTCGAATCTCCCATGGTGCATTGCGTCCTTTTGGGCTCACCGAGTCAACGACAGTCGTTGGGGAAGTCGGAACGGACCCCAACACGTCATGTCGCGTTAAAGATGTGCGACCGAGAATGAATAATTAACTGACCTCCATCTCTCGTGGCCCGAAACGGAGTTATCTCAAGCGACTCAAACCAACTTTTATGTGTAACTCGTGTCTAGCTGACAGTTTCAACGGGAGATTATAAGTTTAGTGCAATTTACTCACCTTCCCTGCGCTCGCTTTATGGGCGCATGTGTTGCGTTTAATTCACATTTGCCACAAGCGAATGTGCACTGGCAGCGGAGAGCTATCGCAGCGCTGCTTTAGGCGCGCTGCGCATGCGTCAAAGATCAATAATTGGTGCAAGAGGAAATTGTAAAGCAGGTTAGAGTTTAAGGCCACTTTGAGGACGTAAAATAGCGCTTGGTGAAGAGGAAATGGCGTATTTTTGGATTTATTTCCTTTTATTTTTAAGATAAGCTCGGAATAGACAGTGTGTGATTTTTTAAAGGAAATAATCGAAAATTTAAAAAATTAAAAAATTAAATTATTTTTGATAATTAAAAAAAAATAATTTCGTAATTTTATTTTCCTGTGTGGAAAATCGCAAAAATTGCTCGCTACTGGTTAATTGGGGCCGTGAGTCAGAGTCAGGATGGAAATAAATTGGCAGGTGGTTAGTTGCAGGTGTTGATTTCATTGTATTGAAACGAAAAAGAATATAATCGCGAAAATTAAAAGAAAATAACGAAAAAGATCGAGTTTTCGAATTTTTTCGTGGAATAGTATTTAATTTAGTTATTTGCAATATACTAGGAAGTTAACATTGTTAAAATTAGAAGTTATCCCTAATGACGAAAGAATAAATGTACGTGTGAAAGTGAAAACGAAGCGGCATAAAGATGAAAAATAAAAACAAAATTCCAACTCGCGGACCCCAGACAGGTTTATTTTTGACCCAAAGCCACGCTAGAAATGACATGTTTTATCCCCTCAATTTGATCCGAAACTCGAATCAATAGTGGAACAAATAAAAAAAAACCCATTTCAGGGTTTAAAAAATTTATTTTTCCAAATAATTTTTGTGTTCGGTGTCTAGAAAAAAAAAAGCCCCCTAATGGTTGTTGACTTCACCACACTGCACTGAATTACATCTAGTTTGAACTTGAGATTCCTCGAGTGTCTGGCAGCCAGTAACTACCAATTGATTGCTCTTCGAACGAGAAGCGGATAATGTTTTTTTGTGTCTGATGAATGCGACTTTGTATTTCCTTTTCCCCATACATTTTATTCGCTGCAATTCCACTCGCGTGATTCATGCTTCGCTCGTTTCCAGCTTTCAAGGTTGAAATTCAGACACATATATATTTATTTGTTTTGCCTTTGATTTTTTTTTTTTTTTTTTTTTTGAGAAATTGAATATAAAAAGATTAAATTGTGTAATTCGGGTCACGCAATGGTGGCTGCATTGGGTGAAGCGGTTTGGTTAATGCACCTTTAACGAAAAAGGGGAATCTAAGTGAGTGCGTTGGCGCGTAAGCAGCCCCGATATTGGAAATGTTGTGAATTTTTCATTGGATTGAGTCACGTTCAAATGATTGAAACTAACTCGTTGTCTCCCTTATTGCTCTCCTTACACACACAGGCAGGAAATTTAACCCGTTGGATGATTTTTGCACCGAGAAGCAAATGAATTTTATTTATTTATTATTTTTTTTTAAAACATTTTTTTTTTTTTTTTTTGCGTGACTTCACTGCAATGCAGGATACAATTCTTACTGAATGTAAGATGGATTTATTGCGTGACCCCGCCCTTTGCTGACATGGAAATATCACGGGAATGGTAAAAAAAAATGGGATGAGTTGGCGAAAAAGACGAATTTTTCTACGAAATCTGAGACTTGCAATCCGAAATCAATATCTGCAACACGAATTCATATCCCTTAAAGAGAAATCACTCGTTAAAATAATTAATTTCCACTTGAAAACACGTGCAACGACGATTTTCCCAGCCTTTTCCCTATTCGCGCGAACCACCCATAGGAAATGTGCGGCAGGGAAGCGAACGCTTCGTCCAAGGGGGTGCTTTGTTGTTTTAAAGCGAATAGAGCGCGATATTTCGTACAAAACGAATTTATATTATAAAAAAAATTATTATTTTTTTGTGTGTGTATTTATTCGGCCTTGTCGGTTGACAACGCGGAAACTAGACCGTGGGGTCATTGAGATCGAAACTGGTGGCAATCGATGGAGATAAGGAAGGTTGGTTTTTCAATCATATTAGAACGAAGGAGTTGCACTCACCGGACGTGTGATTCTGCATTGTGGAGCGCTGTTTGGTGGTCACGTTTACACGTAGCTATTCGGTTTTTCGGTTTTTTTTTTTTTTTTGAAATGTTGCTATAGGGATGAGGTGGTTTGTTGGCGTCAGTGGTGGGCGTGCGCGGCCATTTGTGTGGACGAAAATGGTGGTGTTTCGTCACTCGACTCGCCGCTGATTCACTCCAGCTACATAATTTTCCGGGAACGTGTCATTGCATCGTCCGTCTGCGCTTTACTCGCTCGCATAACCGCACCTTGCACTGGCTCAATGGAAAATGTATGTATCGATCGAGTTATGTCATCGGGCACGTGATGCGCGCGCGCCTATCGGAAACTGCGACGCAAATTCCACTTTTCGTGACCCAAATGTTTTTTTTTGTTTAGAAAAATATATAAATAAAAATCGAGGAATTTTTAAAAATATTTTTTTAGATATTTTTTTTATTGAAAAATAATTTGTTTACGGAAGAAGAATAAATAGAAAGAAAAGAAAAATTATTTTACATTTTTTTCCTGAATAATAAATTAATAATGAAAGTTTACAAGGAGTTAGGAACGGATTTATAAATTCTCGCCAGTGCGGGGCCCCAAAAAAAAAAATTCACGAAAAACATGAAATCAGGGCCCCAAAAAAAGCGGGGCCTCCGAATTAAAAAAAAAAATAATTTTTTTTAAAGAAAAATATAAAACATATACACAGATTTTTTAGTTCTCGCCAGTGCAGGGCCCCCCAAAAAAAATTTCACGAATAATATGAAATCAGGGCCCGAAAAAAGGCAGGGCCCCGCCTAATTCCAAAAAAAACAAAACGGATTTATACATTCTCGCCAATGCGCGGGCCCCAAAAAAATTCCACGAAAAATATGAAATCAGGGCCCTAAAAAAGGCAGGGCCCACGAATTCCAAAAAAAAAAAATTTTTTTTTTTTTTTTTTAAGAAAAATATAAAACATATACACAAAACCAGGGCCCCAAATAATGGCTGCGAGAAGGGCCCCACAAAATCTCGATTTTCAGTCTCCCCGCTCGTAAGCCGACTTCCAAATGTCCACCAAACAAACCGACGAATGGAATCGATAGAAAAGCGTCAACGGCAAAGTGATATGACTAAGAATTGTCCACAAAATCTTCCCGTAAAACTGAAACATATCCAAATGCGCCTCCACCGACTTAATCTCGAACGTCTCCAACACCCAAACGGCCAAATTACACACTATAAGAAACGTAATCAACTCCCGGCCCGGCTTCTGGTACCGCAAAACCTGCGTATTGCTACACCGCCGCAGCCCGTCAATCACAAACGGCGTCTGCAGAGTGACCTGCACGATGCTCAGCACCCCGGAAAGTATCCCGAAAACATTCCCGGCGTGGATCCCCGCCATCACGTTGAACATCCCGTAGAGGAAGAAGCACGGGAGCGCGATAAGCAACAAAGTATCGTCCAGAAACGACACCGCGTGGAGGTTGATGTCCAGTTTGGTGGTCTGCCTGTACGCCACGACCACTGCCAACGCCATGATGACGTGGAGCACGACGTCGGACACGACGTTGATCATGGTGCCCGTGTGGACGTACTCGCGGTTCATCATGGCCACGAAGAAGATGATGACGCTGATGACGGTGACGAGGAGCACGAGGATGCCGGCGAAGAGGCCCCGGTTGGCCGCGTGGCAGTCCACGTGGATGACCAGGTTGCTCTTGAAGGCGTCGGTGTGCTCGTCGGTGTGCGGGTGGTGTGGCCCCCTGTGGGTGTCGGTGCCGACGCTGTTCCAGATGACGAACCAGACGCCGACGAGGAGGAGGGAGTATTCGATGGTGAAGGGGTAGAGGTAGCGGTTGGCGTCCATGGTGAAGTGCGAGAGGACCTCTTTGGAGACGCATTTGTTGGTGTGCTCATCCTCGGCGTTGAGGAAGCGGATGATGTCTTTGATGAATTTGACGCCGTCGGTGTGGTTGAGGTGGGTGTCGTTGACGCCCTGCATTTTGTCCTGGATCGATTCGGTCGTCTCGCGGATGATCGTGTGCATCCAGAAGCAGAGGTTGGTGGCGATGATGTGCATGAGGCCGAAGCGGGCCACTTCGCGGAACCGGTTGATCACCACCTGAAAATCGAATTCAGAATCAAATATGATCGAAAATTGTCCAAAAAGTGACCAAAAGGCCGAAAAGTGACCAATACGTCACCAAAAAGCCGAAAAGTGACCAAAATGTCACCAAAAAGCCGAAAAGTGACCAAAACGTCACAAATAAGCCGAAAAGTGTCCAAAACGTCACCAAAAAGTGACCAAAACGTCACCAAAAAGCCGAAAAGTGACAAAAACGTCGCTGAAAAGTGACCAAAACGTCACCAAAAAACCGAAAAGTGACCAAAACGTCACCAAAAAGCCGAAAAGTGACCAAAACGTCACCAAATATTCTTAATGATTTCGGATGAAATTCGGATTGGATTCGAACGGCTAAATCCGAAAATCCGCAATGTTTTGTGATGAGGAGAAATTGATTTTTTAAAGGGGCGCTTCGCTGCAAGTTTCTTTTTTGAATTCTTATTGAGTTATGACTAATTAATGAGCCCACTAATTTAATAACACTATTGCGGGAACTTTTTGAGAATATTAATTGACTCGGAAGCAAGGTCGGCGTGAACGAGGCGGGAGGACGGAGCTGGCATAAATTATCCTGGTGCAAAATCGGATTGTGGGGCCTGAAGGGGGCCCGGGGCCCAACTATATCCACAAATGTTTTTTTCCTAATTCCATGTTTCACTTGAGCGACAAGCAGGGCAGAAAAAATTTTTTTTTTCTACCGGGCCCGAAGCCCTTCTCGCCCCTGCTCTTTAATAAACCAAAAATTAATCGCTGAGAAAATAATAACAGCCCCGGCCCCTAAATCACACGCCTAATGTGCCTGTGGATAATCAACTGAAGCTGACGTACGGTTGATTAATGGTTTCCGATATTTAACTGTAAAGTTAAAGTACCCGCAATGGCGTATTATAATATTGGTACCGTGGGCCCACAGATTTCTAGGCGGGGCCCATTTCAATTGGAGAAAAATGAGAAAAATGAGAAAAATGAGAAAAATGAGAAAAAATGAGGAAAATGATAAAGATGGCAAAAATGGCAAAAGTGCAAAAATGACAAAAATGACAAAAATGGCAAAAATGCAAAAATGATAAAAATGACAAAAACGACAAAAATGACAAAAATGGTGTGAAACCATCAAACGCCTTACATTCGAGTATTTAAAGATGATGAACAGCTGGTAGAACGAAAAAATCGGATGGATCGTATCCGTGACGAGCGTGAGCACCCTGAAACACGTCAGCCGATAAAAATCCTCATCCGACGTCAAATAAATGATCTGACGACTCAGAAGCAGACCCTCGTGGATCAAATGACCGAAGCAGAAAGCTGCAAAGCCACAACCAAAAAAAAAAAAAAAAATAAGAAAAACCGAATTCCCTCGCACGAAATTGAAATGCGCTACCTCCGGCGCCAATCTTCAAATAGAAACTTCCACTGTGCCTTCCGGTTTTAAAACAGTATTGCGGCGAAGACTGATAATCTCGTTGCGCTATTGACGCTCGACTCGCGTTTTCTAAAGAAGAAGAAGAAAAGTCGTCGTGAATTATTCATTACTTGCGAGTTGATGAGATGTTGTGGTATTCGTGTGTACCTTTCGGCGCGTAGGTTTCGTCGGGTTGGGTTCTCTTGGTCTGGTTTACCATGCGGCGGATGTCGAAGTGGAAGAAGATGATCCACGCGAGGCCGACGACGGTTAGGAATATGTTGAAGACTTCGTCGACCGCGCCGCCGTTGTATTGGAATAAGTCGGTGACGTAGACGACTGTGCCGAGCATTAGGAGGAAAATGGCGTACGTGCAACTTAAATTGACGGTTAGAAGTGATCTGCGGTTAAGGGAATTTAGGATTTAGGATTTTATTTCGTTTTTTTTTAACTCTAAAAGTGAATAAATTCATATGCAGGGGCGGATTTGTGCAGTAGAAGGGCACCATGCGGCAGTGGGGGCCCCAAAAATTTAATTTAAAAAAAATTTATTTTGGTTTTTATTTTTTAATGGGCCCCAAAAATATATTAGAGAAAGGATTTTGGACTTTTTTTACAATGGACTCCAAAAAGGGCCCCAGAAGCACCAAAAGAGGGCCCCAAAAACATATTTATAAAAATCAATTATTTTGGTTTCATTTTTTAATGGGCCCCAAAAATATATTACAGAAAAGATTTTGGACTTTTTTTTAAATGGGCCCCAAAAGTATATTACAGAAAAGATTTTGGACTTTTTTTAGAATGGGCCCCAAAAAGGGCCCCAGAAGCACCACAAGGGACCCCCAAAAATATATTTATAAAAATCAATTGTTTTGCTTTCATTTTTTAATGGGCCCCAAAAATATATTTAAAAAAAAATTTTGGAATTTTTTTTAAATGGGCCCCAAAATAGGCCCCAAAAATATATTTATAAAAAAAAAAATTATTTTGGGGCCCCAAAAAACTTTCCAAAAGAAAAATATTCGAAAAAATTTGTTTAAATTTTATTTTTCAAGTGGGCCCTACAAGATGTTGCGAAAGGGGCCCCACAAGCGTGTATCCAAATCCACCACTGCGGTACCTACTTGAATGCTTCGCGCTTCTCGCTCTCGCTAGTCGGCGTCGGGGTCCGTCGCGCGACGTCACTGTCGACCGACGAACACGATTTGCCGTCATCCAGCGACGCGAGACTCTTTTCACGCTCGGTTTGCGTCGAGAATCGCTTACAAGTCGACGGCGTGTTATACCCGTTACAATCTACAAATTAAAACCAATTCCCATACATTTTCACACCATTGGGTACAGATCTGCGGTTAGTCATTACTCGAATTCGACGGATCCAAACTGACCGAATCGAATCCGTCACTCAACGCAATTTCCGCGTCGGAAATTCGCGCGTTATTATTCGGCGTCAACTTCTGCACCATGATTTCGTCATTGAGCTGAAAAACACGTTTTAATCGATATAAAATAGGTAAAAGTGCTTTACGGGCAAAAATACATGTTTAGACCGGTGAAATGACGTCATTTTTAATGCAATGTGAAAGCGGAGACATTGAATTAATGACGTCATACTAATGAAATGTGGAGACATTGAACTCACCTATGCTTACGGTGACGAAAAAACAAGAAAATGCGAAAACGGCTAATCGACATGAATTTGTCGGAAACGAAGCGCAGCTAAAAACCTCGTACGAAGGAATTACGTAACTCGAAGGCGATCAAACTTACCCTCGATGGGAATCAGGTTCTCAAATCTTAATCACATTTATCTAGCATTTAAATCGAGTTTCAATTTCTCTCATTTCGCAATTTCCGCACGTCGCCATCAACTGCCACTCGCTTTACCAACACTAGATATGCAATGAATCTCTGTTCATTGACCACTTTGCATTTTTTTTGTGCCTTTTTTTGACAAAAAAAGACAGAAAATCAGAAATAAATGATTTTTTTTAGAAATTTCCTCTTGAAAAATGAAAGGAAACAAGAAATTGAAGTAATTTCATGTTTTTGCTCGACTGATCGTTGGAGAAACCGAATTATCAGAGCGGAAAAACAAACTCTTTTTTGTCCATGAGATTTGTTCTTGGGTTAGTTTCGGATTCTGTTTCGATTCGGAGGTTAATTGCTTGCATTGGTCACAGCCGCGTAGCTTTTGGGCCCCCTCTTCGATTTTTAGGGGCCCAAAAATTCCAACAAAATACAAAATAAAATAAATTAAATTTTTAAGATTTGGGTCCCAAAAAAGGCTGCGCAAAGGGCCCCAGACTGTAAATACGCCTTCGGGGTCCCAAGGAAGGCTGCGAGAAGGGCCCCAGACCATAAATACGCCTTTGTGGCCTTAAAAATTTCCCAAAAATAATTTTCGAAATTTTTTTGGAAATTGAAGTGCCTCCAAAACTAAGGGGCCCCCATGCACCGCATGGACCTGCGGTATGGTAGCTACGCCCCTGATTGGTCATCACTGACGTTGTTTTCTCGAAAAGAGGAAACGATTAGTGTGTTTACACGGGGTAACTGACGCTTGATTATATTGATCAAACTTTAAGGATGGGGTCATCCAATCAAAGGGGTTTGTGTGTCATATTAAGTTTCGATTTCAAAATCGACTTAATTTTAACTTTTCGGTCATTTTTCACGTTTAAAACCCTCAAAAAGTCGATTTTTTTCGAAAATTCTTACCGAATTTTTGTGTCCATACTGTTTTCTCGACTGGCCCAGACTGTTGGGACAGGAAATGGAGCATCTCCTGGCCGTATCGACCGATGAACAAAAGTGGTCGCAGGGAACACGAAGTTCGCACAGGCGAAATGTCTGGTCCGAGACGCAGGGATGGAGGTAGAAATTCGAGTAAACGAGTCGACTGTCGGATTGGCTTCGATTTCGTTCGCCGACATCGCGGAGATCGGGCTCGCTCAGTCGATCGACCACTATTTCTGGCACCGGCATGGACTGGATGCTCGAAGCGTCGTTGTGTGTCGTCATTTTCTCATCGTTGTTTCGCTTTGGTTCTGTGGTGCAAGTGATGACCATCTCTGAGTGCACGAAAAAAATCATTTTTGTTTTGGTTTCTTTTTAATTCCGGACGTTTTATAAACGTCCGAGTTAGCCCTGAAAGTCCTTTTATCTTTTATTATATCTCTATTTATTTATCGGTGCAATAAATCCATGAAAATGCGATAAAAAAGTTTATTTGTTTACGTAATAAAATTAGTCAAAATTAAATAAAACTAAATGAAAGTAAGGAAGGAAAAATAAAATAAAATAAGTAAATAAATAAAATGAATAAATAAATCAATATTTATCGATTTTTTTAGGGAGAATTGATTTTTTGTTGATTTTTTTTGATTTGATTTGTTTTTCTTATGGATTTAGATGTTGGATTAAAGGAATTTCGTGTTAATCTGGGAAATCTCGACAACGGAAACATTTCTAATGAGAGATCACTTACCTGAGTGTTCGGACGTTGTGGTTAAATTGAGCATCTGAAGCGAATTTATAGAGGTGTGTGTGTGTGTTGATAAGGCGCTACTTCGAATGAATTGGAAGAGGGAAAACCTTATCATCAGTTGATAAATTTAATTTGCTCGTCATAATTGTTGACTTTTCGAATTAAAATATACTGTAACTGATGTAATTGCTATTACACGACATGCATATATATATTTACAAATCCAAGTAAAAATCGTCTGAACGTGAGTCGTTAATCCATTTTTAACGGATTATTCATTATGACCCCGCAAGCTAGCGCCCGCTCGGTGCCCGGGTTAAATCCACGATCTAATAATTCGGCGAACTTTGTTTTATTGCGTTTTTTCTTGTCGGAAACACTAAAATTGGATTTTACAAAGATAATCTGGAATTCCCAGAACATATCGTATCTGTTTGATTATTTTGACAGTTCTTGCGATTCCCAATAACAACATTTTTCAAACGAAAGTGCACATCGCCCGACTTATCAAGAGCGCTGAAACAAATTATCCGACCAAATTCACAACCAAAACAAGACAAAAAGATATATTTTATTGACATTTCGATGGCTCGGATTCGTCGCCTAATTTCGCGACGCAATTGCCGGATTTATGCGCCACGTTTTCGCAACAACTCGATCGCCGCACACCACACGTGCGTGTTTTATTGTCGCGTTTGCATCGACTCGATCCGAGCGCCCGCGACTCGTTATTTGTGTCTCGGGGACCGTGCGCGATCGTCAATGCTTTCGCCTTCGACCGGGACCGAGCGACGCGACGTATTCCCGCGAGGCCACCAAAAACGCTGAATGACCTCGCTTAGTCGCTTTCCCTTAGCTGTGTGACCAATCCGGGCGAAACACGAGTGTGTGTTTATTTAGGAAGAGTCTTGGCGAGAAGAAGGTACGTTGTGCGCATGCGCAGATGCTTAGTCTGGGGGAATTGTTTCTAAATTGCGAAAATTCGCTTTTCGGGCAGTAAAAAAGGACGGGAATTCGAAATAAATGGTAGTTTTACGTCGATATCGGTCGAAATTACGATTCCCGATCGATGAATTTGTTTTATTTATTTATTTTTTTTTCAAAAAAGTGATTTTCTTGGCCGTGAAGTGGCGCGGTTTGATTTATTCTACGTCGGACGTGACTTGAAATTTATGCCGAGACGAGAGTGCGAGACGATGTAAATCAGGAGAATCACTATGCGGGCGATACACGCATGCGCCGTTGTGCGCCCATAACCGTTTATCACTTTTGCTTTCACCGGTTTTTTTTTAATAGTCGCTTTCCTCATCGGTGTAATTCTTTTCTTTTCCGTATTAAAGATGATACTTTGTATGTTTTTTAAATCTCAACATTTTCTTAAGATGAGAACCAATAAAAAAGCTTGTTTGCCACTGCAACAAAGCACGTGATTGGTTATAGCGATTTTATTTTGAAATGTTCCCACAAGAGTGTGCAGTTTGATAGCATCACTTCGGAGCAATGGCGACGGTCGGCCTTCATCACCTAAAACAACAACGGCGGTTTATTTTGTGTTCTCGATACATTGCAGATGAACGGCAGCCATTGTGTTGAAGGAGATGCCAAAGATAGCTATTTATTACAAATGTAAGCAGGAACTCGTATTATATTCAGCAGCGTGATGTGAGAAACGAATTGGTTTACTTTTATTTTATTTTGTTTATTTATTTGTTTGTTTGTTCATGTGACAGTTAGGAAACAGTAGTTCTAAGATTCTTCACCAGGGTGCGCTACATTGCAGTTTGAAGTTTTGGAATTGCTGCATCAAAATCCGCAGTGCCAAACGGAATTTCCTAAAATTATTTTAGAGTTCCATCAGCACTTTGGTCAGCAGTGCAGAAGTCCAGATTACGGTTTCACCAAACTGCATTAAATATTCGAAGCTATTTCTGACGCTGTGAAAGAATTTTTTGGTGAAATTAATCTATTTTCTTATTTTCTTTGTACTCTTTTAAGTTTCCTTAAAACTTTTCTTAATTCAGACTTATGGTGCTGTACTTCTATTGTGAGGTTGGCTTTTCACCATGTGCTGTAAGTTTACACATTCAGTTTCCTCTTGAGCTTTGCGAATTTTTTGTTTGATCAATTTTGTTTTGTGGGGGCAGCAAATCCAACTCTCTACCTCCTCGT